>CM053269.1:90427895-90622285 GCA_028583415.1 Protea cynaroides
ATGATACTGGATATCACAATCATAGTCTTTCAATAGTTCCAGCCATCTTCTTTGTCTCATATTCAACTCCTTCTGATTAAATAAATAAGTAAGACTTTTATGGTCCGACTTAATCTGAAATTTCTCTCCGTATAAGTAATGTCTCCATATCTTGACTGCATGTACTACTGCCGCTAACTCAAATTCATGAGTGGGCTAGTTTTTCTCATGTACCTTTAACTGTCTTGAAGCATAAGAAATCACTTGCTCTCCTTGCATAAGCACTCATCCCAATCCCAATCCCGACGCATCACTGTATAAGGTAAACGTCTGTCCTGAAATAGGAATAGTCAAAATCGGGGCAGATATCAATCTGGACTTCAGCGTTTGGAAACTCTTCTCACATTTATCGGTCCACACAAACTTTTCACCTTTCTTAGTCAAACTGGTGAGAGGTATGGCAATCCAAGAATAGTCTTCTACGAATCTCCGATAATAACCAGCTAGACCCAGAAAACTTTTGATTTCTGAAACGCTCTTTGGTGCTTCCCACTTCACAATAGCCTCGATCTTGCTGGGATCCACTTTGATTCCTTCAGCGGATACTACATGGCCTAAGAAGGCGACTTCATTTAGCCAAAACTCACACTGAAAAAATTTGGCATATAGCTTCTCTTTCCTTAAACGCTGTAGGGCTGCGTTTAGGTTCTTGATATGGGTTTCTTTTTCCTTGGAATATACCAATATATCATCAATAAATACTATGACCGACGTATCCAATATATCGTGGAAAACTCGGTTCATAAGTTCCATGAACGTTGCCGGTGCATTAGTTAATCCGAAAGACATAACCAAAAATTCATAATGTCCATATCTGGTCCAGAAAGCTGTCTTCGGAATATCACCTTCTTTAATCTTCAACTGATGATAGCCCGATCGAAGATCGATCTTAGAAAATACTTTCGCTCCTTGTAACTGATCGAATAAGTCATCGATCTGAGGTAATGAGTATCGATTCTTGATTGTCAGTTTATTCAACTCCCGATAGTCGATGCATAATCGAACGCTACCATCCTTCTTCTTTACGAACAACACCGGTGCCCCCCATGGAGATATACTGGGTCAAATATAACCCTTGTCCAGCAGTTCTTGTAGTTGCACTTTTAACTCCTTCAGTTCCATAGGAGCCATTCTATAAGGTACTTTAGACACTGGTGTGGCTCCAGGTATAAGGTCTATCACAAACTCCGTGGCTCGGTCGGGTGGTAATCAGGGTAGTTCCTCCAAAAATACGTCAGGATAGTCCCACATGTCATCAATATCTTCCATTCGTGGCGTCCTTGGTTAGGTCGACCACGGATACTAGATACCCGATTGCCCCCTTCTCAAGGCACTTCTTAGCCTTTAGTGCTGAAAGTATGAGCTTGTGTCTCCGGGGAAGTTTGGTTCCCGAGAAACTTAATTCTGCTCCTTCTTTGTCTTTGAACGTTAGCTTCTTTTCGGCGCATAATAAATTTGTAGAATGCCGAGCTAACCAGTCCATTCCCAAGATGACATCAAAGTCTACCATCTCAAGTTGTATCAAGGTTGCATCTAAAGTCTTCTCTCCAATGAGAACTGGACATGGTCCATAACCTTTCTCTAGTTCCACTTCTAACCCCATCGGTGACCGTACAAGTAATTTGTAGTCTAATGTTTTGATGGGTAATTCCGTCTTCTTTCCAAATGACACAGATATAAATGAATGAGTAGCTCCGGAATCGAAGAGTACTCTGACGGGTACGCCATTTATAGGTACAATACCTGTGATTTATCTTTACTTAGTCTACATGCTCATTCATGTAATTATAACTTTAAAAAAAAATTTCAGTCATAACTGTGACCACATCGGGTGATGCGGGCGCATCCTCGGACGTAACAGCATATACCCGTCCCTGATGGAATTGCTTCTTGGGCTTAGGGCACTCCCTTGCCATATGTCCCGGCTGGTTGCAGTTAAAACACTTCAGGATTTCAGAATTTGGCTTTGGCTGAGGTTGAGCTGCTGGAGTAGTCTTGGTTGCAGCAGTAAAATTCTGAGGTCGGAAAGGCTTATATGTCTTGTTATTACCTCCGTTGTAAGAATTTCCGGCTGGTCTTTTGATGCCTCTGTTTTGAGTAAAATAACTCTCCTTCTGGCTCAATTCTATAACTCGAGCAATCTGGATAGCTTCATTATAAATTCTCTTTTTTAAGCCCAGAACATGTTCTCTGATGTTTCCTCTCAGTCCCGTGACAAACCTACGGGTTTTGGTTTCTTCTTCTTGCATACTCAGTGGTGCGAAGAAAAACAGCTCTTCATAATGCTGTTGGTACGCATCCACTGACATCTGTCCCTGATAAAGACTCAGGAACTCCTTCTCCATCGAATCTCTGAAGCTCCGTGGAAAATATTTCTCAAAGAAGGCTTCTTTATATATAGCCCATGTCAGTAGGGCGTGCTTGGTCAGTAGATATGCCTTCGTGGATTTCCACCAATGATGTGTGTCGCCCTTGAGCATGAAGGTGGCGCATAGTACTTTCTCTTCCTCTATGATAGTTATCATGAGGAAATTTCTCTCCATCTCATCTATCCAGTGTGCTGGCCACAACGGATCAGACGGTTTGCCGTTGAATTCTTTGGGTTTCATCTTCAAAAATCTCTCCACTAGTCGGGAGTGGTCCAGCTGATTTTGGGGGTTTACCCCAAACATATAGGGTGGATACTGGTAATTCCCTTGAGCTGCTTCCGGTACCTGCACTGGAATCTGTGCAGCCGGTTGTTGAGGTGTCTGAGGGGCTGGGTGGTTACCCACCAATGCTGCACTGGCTTGTCCTGTGTACATGGGTGCAGCCTGAAGATTCATCACCACGGTTGTTAGCTCTGGTGGTGGAGGTGGAAAATTTGTAGGGTTTGCCGGTTCTAGATTACCCGGTGCATAGTTATTTTCTTGACTAGTCTCCTCCACGGGTGGTGGTGGTGGGATTGCATTTCGGGTCTGTCGGGTGACCCTACGTCCAGACATAATTCTTTTCTGTAATTGGTGGTGCCTGAAAATCATCAAAATAGGTGAGAATTCATTTATATTTCATGTAGGCACGCTAACCAATAATCAATTCCAATTCTAGCTCATTTTATAAAAAAAATACTGCCTTTTCTATGCAGGGTCGATGGTGAGGGTCGATGGTGTGTCCGACCCTGGGAATGACCTGTTCATCCCGAGAGCTGAGGGTCGATGGGTATCCGACCCTCAGTTCTGACCCTTAGTTTTCTGTCAAATTCCCGAGAGCCGAGGGTCGATGGGAGGGTCGATTCGAGGGTCGATTGTGCTAGTCGAATTATCCGACCCTCGGACTAAAAATCAGATTTTTAAGATCCGATTTTGGGTCATTTCTTATTATTTCCCTCCCGTTTTGACTCGCCTCTCCTCTCTGAGTTGCTACAGTGCTACTCCACTGTTGTGGGTCGATTTTAGTCCGGGTTTCGACGTCCACTTCATCACTACAGGTATGTCTTCCCATTTTTACCTGTTTTTAGGTTTCCATTTCTAGGTTTTCGCACGTTTAACTTGTATTTTCCAAATTAAACTTTTTCCAATCGTAAAAATTCAATTTTTATTGGGGGCTTTTGTTATTGGTGTCTCGAGGAACGAAAGCCCTCAAAACATTTTGAGTTTCATCGGTTGGTTATCGAGAAACTTGAAATTTTTTCTTTTTTCCCTAATTTGTCGACATTTTTTATTTTTCTTCAATTTCTTCAAATTGGACATCGTCAATTAAAATTTCCTACTGCATGTGGGTGGTAGGGTATGTTTAGACCTACGTAAGTTCTCATGCCCACTTGTATGGTGAGGAATGGGGCTTTATGGTCAACTTACGTCGTTATTAAATCAATTTCGGATTTTTATCCCAATATTTCCTTATTTTTCCTTCTCTTACTAGTTTTGCAGATACCATGGCTCGTACCAAGGTACCCAGAGTTCGTGATCCTCTTCGCTTCCGCTCCAATGAAGCCGAGGCACGGTATGCTGACTATGCCCGTAAGAAGGTTGAGAGTGGTCGTATGGTGAACTTGGCTGAGTTAGCCGTGTTCAACGTAGAGGGAGCCTTTGGTGACATGTAGTGGCTTCCTGTCATCACCTACGATGCGTGCACATGTCCGGATTTGGTGCGTCAGTTCTATTGTAATCTCCAAGTGGTGGGGAATTAGAATGACGTTGAGCATGCTCAGGAGTTGTGCATCACCAGCTACGTCAAAGGGGTAGATATTTCTTTCGACTATCGGAAGCTGGCCGACTTGTTGGGCATTCCCTATGATGGCCCCATGGTGTACTGTGCGCCTGGAGAGCCCCAGTTTGTTGAGATGGAGATGAGGGCAGAGATCGACAATCAGTTGCTCCGTCCTGATCGTTGGCAGATGAGAGCTTGTTATTTGCGTCCAGCTCCACGGGTCTTCTGCAAGATTATCCAGCATAATCTGATCCCGCAGAGTGGGCACTATGAGAGGGTTTCTCAGCTGACTCAGTTTCTGATATACAGTATCTGCACTCGCCAGCTCGTCTGCCTTCCATACATCATCATGCAGACTATGATTAGTGCTGTCCGGTCATAGGGGTAATCTACCCTATGGACGCATGATTACAGTGCTACTGACCCGTCTGGGGGTGGACCTGGTAGATGAGAAGATCCAGGAGAAGACCTTCTCGTCGCCTCTAGATTGGGAGGCAATCTGCAAGATGGGTATGCCGGATGCCCAGGTTAGTGATGAGGAAAGGAACGCGATGGTGCGCCCACACACTCATATCGAGATGGCTGATGCTGAGGCTGCTGCTGCCGCTGCTAGAGCTCATGTGGATCCCATCGACGATGACGACCGCATGTATATGGATGTTGACGCGATACCACCGCCTTCACCTACTCATGCGGCTGTTGTTGGTACTTCTTCTGCGGCGGATCCTGTACCTGAGACTGATCCTTCTTATGCGGCTGGCCCTTCACGCCCACCTCCTGATTTGATGGAGATGTTGCAGGGGATCAGGGAGGCTCAGTGCAGATCTGATCTGAGGATGGAGGAGTTATTAGACGCTTATCGGGTGAGAGTGGATGAGCTGCTAGCTGCCCAGCGCATAGCAGATAAGCGGATGGGAGAGCTTATGGAGGTACAGCGTGCGACTGATCGGAGGGTAGCCGATCTCACAGCTAGTCTACAGACGACCCAGACTCAGATAGCCTGCTTGACTAGAGTCTATGCTGAGGACTATGACTGAGATCGTGAGGCTCCGCCTCCTCCTTCGCCTCCAGCTTCCTGATCGTACTTTATTTTCATGTACTACAGAGTAACTGTCCGGGTTGTAGACTGTACTCTGCTTTAGTTATGTATATACGTTTTGTTTCTCTCACTCATTGTATGTAAACTTGTTTCCCTTTTTAATAGATGCATTATTCTCTTTTTAAATTTGGTCTCAATAATCACTTGTGCTTACAGTGTGTTAATATTATTGTTTTTACTTTTATCCTATCTCAGTTCACATGTGTCTTGAATGTATGTTAGTTCAGCGGACAAGGCCTGAGATGCTCTGATACCAAGTTGTCACACCCCAATTTTGTACTATTCAGAATGATGTGATGAACCGCTAATAAACCAACGGTTCAACCAGGATCTCAAATAGGCTATCCCCGCGTTATCTAAACTTGCACACATCCGTAATCATAATCAGAGTAAATACACAATAGTGGAAGTCTTATAATAACATGAACTGAGAAACTAAGATGATATTAATAATTTAATAACAAATTATTCTGTTTTCAACTGAGACATAAATATTTAAGTACCAAATACATGTCTTAATAAATCCAATAAAGAAACCTATAAAATATCTAATCAAATACACACGAGTTGCACTCGCAAGAGGAGTCGTGTGTATCCACTTCAGCTTCAGCTTCCATCGCTGCCACGTTCCCGTACGCAGATGCAATCACATAGTCTTCAATGGTATAACCTACATCATCAGCTAAAAATATTCGACGTCGAGGGGTGAGCACACAACACGGCTCAGTGAGTAGCCAAAATAATGCAACAATACATATGCATGCAAATCAATTTATATCTTTGGTCCGGTTTAAAGTTTGCAGTATGCAATAGAAAGGTTTAGGTAGTCAAAGGTCACGTTTATTGACCCCGCCTCTATACATGAGTGTGTGACGTTACCCGAAGATCACGTTTATCGTCAACTCACATGCACCCAATCATGAATATTATATAACAAAGGTTACGTTTATTGCTATATAGTGCCATACCAACACGTAAGCCCCTGTTGGCGAGGGCTGCAAACTGGGCTCGCAACTAACCAATCCTAGTGCCAAAAAGTGTATCCAAGGCCTCACCCCAGCATCCCTCAGAATATCCATAGAGAGAGCTAAGGCCCCCCGGTAGAATCAGAGACTACAAGGACCGAGACCACCTCCCCTGATACTCTACGACATAATAGTTCTGCTAAAGTAATGGCGATACGACGATGCCAATGCACAAGACTTGAGTTAGAGATAGAGCTAAAGTGCTGAGACCCGACAAAGGTTATGTTTATTGACGTTCTCATCACACCTCCCCTGATACTCACTCGCATCAAGTACATCAACCACACACATACAAGCACATGCCTATTCCTATCATCATCATCATCATCATGTTATAAACAATAAAGTAAATATGCATGAACAAATAATAGAAATATTGGATGGCATGCTCTATGCACATTACAAACATATTCGCATAGAATCAAGCATGGCATAGGACTCAAGAAAATAGAAAACAGTTTCTACTATTAGCCAATTTAGTTTAGAGTTCTGGTTCCTCACCTTAGCTTGCTAATAGATACTTTTCCAAGCTTTAGAATCACCTTTACAATGTTATTATATTGCTAGAAGACCTAACAAAATCGATAGAATTTAATTAGAATTAATTCTGAATTTAAAAACCATGCTTTTAACTGAGGGTCGGAGGTAGGGTCGGAGTCCTGATCGACCCTGGGTGCGACCCTCCCCAGAATCTGAACTTCCCGAACACTGAGGGTCGATGGTCAGGAACACCTAGGGTCGGATGGTCATCGACCCTCAGTGCGACCCTCTGTGCACTTTGGTCCAATTCCCTCTCTTTGATCCATTCTTCGTGTTTGGGGTCCTATGGCTTGCTTCTACATTCCATTAAACATTCATTCCATGGTTTGGAACCTTGTATAATCCATCTAAATAGTTTTCATGCATTCTCCTATGGTTTTCCATGAAAACCTAACCATAGATTGATGGTTTAGGTTTCTCCGAGATCACACTCTCAACAATAACTAACCTAAGGTCTGTAGAAACTCATGGAATTAGTATTCATACCTGAGAAGATTACTTTTTCTCTGAAATTCTTCTCCTTTTTGCTAAGTTCTCTTCCTTGCCTTTCTTCTTCCTCTTTTCCTTCTCTTCTCTTTCTCTCAATTCAATTAGGGTTGTGAAATGAGTGAAAGTGGCTTAGAGACGTCCTTTAAATAGAGTAGGAACATCCTAAAATAAGTCCCTTTGAGATTAGGAAAGAATCCCAATCAAAAATTTGGAAATTTCTTAATTTTATTTTCTTAAGGCAACCAAAGGTCGATGGGAGGGTCGATGATCCCGTCGACCCTAGGGTCCTAAGCTGTCCGACCCTCCCTTCAAAACTGAGGGTCTGACTTTCTGTTTTGGGAGGTCTGACCCTGCTTAGCTGGGTATGCGACCCTTCCCCTATTTTAAGTATTTTTGGGTCGATTTGATACCTGGGATCTCGATCTCCTTCACGCCCTTGGTCCATTTGACTCGACCATGATGGGTAAACCTGGTTCAAGGTGGTAAGACCGGGTTAGATTGACACGGGCCTTACAGTATCGATTCTTGATTGTCAGCTTATTCAGTTCCACGTAGTCTATACACAGTCGAACACTATCGTCCTTCTTCTTTAGGAATAATACTGGCGCTTCCCATGGTGATATGCTAGGTCTGATGTAACCCTTGTCCAGTAGTTCTTGTAACTGTACTTTTAATTCCTTTAGTTCAGTAGGAGCCATTCGATAAGGTGCTTTAGATACTAGTGCGGCTCCGGGTATCAAATCTATAACAAACTCTATAGCTCTGTCGGGTGGTAGTCCTGGTAGTTCTTCAGGAAATACATCTGGAAAGTCACGCACGACATCAATATCCTCCATTCGTGGTGCTTCCTTGGTGAGGTCGACCACTGAGACTAGATACCTAACTCCTCCTTTCTCGAGGCATTTCTTAGCCTTTAATGTAGAGAGGATGAGTTTTCGTTTACGAGAAAGTTTGGTTCCCGCAAAACTGAACTCCGCTCCTTTCTTGTCTTTAAATGTCAGGTTCTTTTTGGCACATAATAGGTTTGTAGAATGCCGAGCTAACCAGTCCATTCCTAAGATGATGTCAAAGTCTACCATCTCAAGTTGAATCAAGGTTGTATCCAAATTCTGTTCATCCATATGATTCAAACATTATAATAACACTCATCTAATACAACATCTAGTCCAAAAGGGCTTGAACTTGCAAAATCTGGTATAAAGGTCTTAAGAGCACATCTAGCTCCTTAATCTCCTAGTTTTTCAAAGAATATTGCTTAAAATCTCATATATCCCAAAAAAAAAAACTCATTAGCTTAAACCTTCTTTATCATTGTTGTTCTACCCTGATCTCTCTTTTATATACTTTGAAAAATATCTTGTAATTGTTACTTACTTTCTTGCTCATGCACTTTTATAGACATGACCATATCCATCTATTCAGCGATCTCGAAACAGATCCTCCATTTCTTCATCTGAGGTTCCTTGGCTATAGAATCTAATCTGAATTTAATCATCTTACTTCCCATAATTCCTTATTCACTAACATCTTATCAATAGATGTCGAGAAAGGTAAGAATCAGAATATTTGTCCAAAAGTAATTCATTTCCTCCTTTCAATTTAGCACGATGACAAACACTTGCTTTATCTAGTGAACCAAGGCTTAAAGGATCAGGAGTAAATCTATGGTAATCCAACCAGCATCAAAAGGTCATTAAATTGCACGGTGGTCCAAATACATGAAAATAGAGGTTATACAACTCTTAATCTCATGGTTACAGGTTCTATCGAGTATATAATGCCATTGGTCGAGGCACTATCAGAATAAATCTGTAGAAAGATTTGGTACATCAATAAATCAGGTAAAATCAAAAAGATGTACGCTCTACATGATAAAACATTTACTGTTTATTTAGCTCATATCTTTGTTTATGTTGTCGATCATGAGAGTAGCTTTGATTGGTATAATCAGGACTAATTCTAAGAAAATAACATCTATAACTCCAATTGACAGGTTGAATCAAGAAGGTATCCTGTCAAGACACGAAAATTTAAAATCAGGTATGTGCATTCTCTATAATCATAAGAGTAAATCAATAATGCACCGCATCCTATATAACCTATCTAGTTATATGGCCATAATAGATTTGATCCTTTGCTGAAGATATACAAGGCTACATCATCAGAAAACATTCCTTCAGTCCTTGTCGGATTATTTGGTCATGCTTCAGCTATCCCCTACATCGGTGGTTGATAAGGGTAACCACCTTGATACAGCGCTTGTTGTGTACCAAGCTTCTACACTGGGGTGTGCATTACTGGGACTTGTTGTATGGTAGGCACTGTGTTATAGCTAACAGGTGCTGAAGGTACAGTGTTGCTACCAATCGATACCGTACTTGGTTTGACCTGGACGTGTTGATGTAGCATTGACAACTTGGATAGTGATTCACATAGCAACTTGCATAGTCGGTCTCATCTGTTGTTGCTCTTGTATTTTGTCTGGTCAAGTTCATTACAACTGTAGCCAAGGTATTTGGTGGTCCAGGTGATTGGTTGGAGTGGCCTGGTTGTTCACCTCCTTTGATTTGCTCCAATCTGATTATCATTATTTAGCATCTACTCAGATGAGTTTTCATTACCCATTCTCAACCCAGATAGTGGTGGGTCATGTTGCAACATCTTCTTAATGCTCAGCGGGAAATGGATCAGTGTATGGCGGATCTCACTCTGAGTCTCCACATCGCCCATGAGTATAGCTTTATCTTCTTTTATAGTTACTCTCATTTTTGGTCTATGGCCATTATTCTCTTATCTCTGTTGGATTCAGCCTAAGATCTTTTCCTTTACCTTTGTAGGGATTGGGCGTTACTAGCCATTTTCCTTCTTCATCTGTCATACATTGAGTTTCACATCTTGTGAGTATCAACTCGGTATTCCAATGTTCTGGCTACTGTACTATATCCTTTGTATACTCAAGCAACTGCCCGACTTATAGATCATACCCTATATTATTCGTTTATCAGGATAAGCTTTGAATTTTCTCTTTCTGTTTGTGTATATATATGGTTCCACCTTTAATATGTACATTATTGTCTTGTTTAAGTTCTATCTCAACCAACATAGGTGCTTATGGTGTGTTTGTATTAAAGATTTTAAATTTTATCCTAACTTAGTTCATGAACTTTTGTAGAAGTATACCGGTTTCATGGAAAGGCCTGAGGGCTCTGATACCAAGTTGTCACACCCCAATTCCGCACTGTTCAGAATGGTGTGATGAACCGCTAATAACCAACGGCTCAACCAGGATCTCGAATAGACTGTGTCCGTCAGTTTAAACCATACACTTCTACAATCATAATCAGAGTAAATACACAATAGCGGAAGTTTTAATATTAAATGAACTGAGAATCTAAATGTGATAATCATAAATAAAATATCCAATTATCTTGCATTGACTGAGACATAAGTAAATAAAATATCAAATTATATTTTCTCAATAATCCAAATAAAAATCTAATCGAAAATGCATGAGTTGCACTCGCATGACGAGTCATGCGTCTCCACTATGTCTTCTGCGTCCATCACCGCAACATGTCCGTATGCGGGAGCACTCATATAATCTTCCACAGTCATACCTGCATCATTAACTAAAAATATTCGAATTCGAAAAGGGTGAGCACACATCACGGCTTAGTGACCAAACTAAACAATGCAACAAACATATGCATGCATTCAATTCATAACTGTGGTTTGGTATATAAGTTTGCAATATGCTATAGAAAGGTTCGGAGGCCGCCTTACCTCTATACACGAGTGTGTGGAGCCGCCCAATGAATAATGGCATTGCCATCCCATATGCACCCACCATGGACAAGTATACACCCAATGAAAATGGCATTGTTGTACCTGCTGCCCATACCAACACATAAACCCCTATTGGCGAGGGCTTGCAAACTAGGTTCGCAACTAACCAATCCTAATGTCAAACAATGTATCCAAGGCCTCACCCAGGCATCCCTCAATACACACATAGAGATAGAACTAGGGTCTGGTGACCAGGACACACCACAATGTCACGTCCCCCCTGATGCCCTACGATGTATTAGTTCTGCTAAGGTAATGGCGATACGATGATGTTAGTGGACAAGACTTGAGTAGAGATAGAGCTAGAATCTGGTGACCAGGACACACCTCGATATCACGTCCTCCCCGATGCCCTACTCACTTCAAATACACTAACCATACATAATCATTTACATGCCTATTCCTAACATCATCATCATCATCATGTTATAAACATATGAAATTAAATATGCGAACAATAATAGCAGGAATAGAAGATGACATGTTGAATGCTCATTACAATCATACAATCATAAAATCATACATGACATTGGACTCAATAAACAAAAATAGTTTATTATTAACCAATTAGTTTAGGTCTTGTTCCCTCACCTTTGCTTGAGTGTAGACCCTCTTTCAAGCTTTAAGAATCACCTTTATATCACTAGGAAAACCTAACAAGTCGATAGATTTTAATTAGAATTAATTCCAACAGTTTTAAGCTTGTTGTAAAGCTAGGGTGGTAGGATGGGTCGTAGGATGGGTCGCAGGATGGGTCGCAGGTATCTGAGACCCCAGGGTGTAGGGTCGGTCATAGGGTCGGTTACCTATCGACCCTATGTGCGACCACAGCCTCCCTGTACTTCCCGAGAGCATGGGGTCGATCTTATAGTCTTGTAGGTCTATTATGAGAATGTTCTATGGCTCATAGCTATTTTTTTTACACACTTTCCATCGCCTTTGATGATTATCTTCATGGATTCCTTCGAAACTCATCCATGGGTAGATGATTTGGGTTTCTCCCAACCCTAACTTCTTCATAAGCTATTCTTAGGATCTTACATAGATTCAGAGATTTCTCAGAATTCCTTCTCTTTAGTTGTCTTCTCAAATTCTCCTTCTCTTCTTCTTCTCCTCCTTCTCTTCTCTTTCTCTCACTATCAATTATGGTTTCAAAAGGAGTGAAAGAGGCTAAGGGATGTCCTATTTATAGAGGAAAACCTCCCAAAATCCGTCCCAACGAGTTTAGGAAAGGTCCCCTTTGAATTAGGAAAGTTTCCTAATTTCTTGTTTCTGTCAGTCTGCCTAGGGTCGATGCTAGGGTCGTAAAATCTGTCGACCCTAGGGTCTCAAGTCATCCGACCCTAGGACCTGAAAACCATGGATTGGATTCTATTGAGGTGGGGGTCAACCCTACCTGTTTAGGCATGCGACCCTACTCTCCATTTTACTGTTTTTGGGTCAATTTCATACCTGGTCTTGTGATTTCCTTCACGCACTTGGTCTATGTGGCTCAACCATGATAGGTAGACCTGGTACAAGGTGGTACGACCGGTTAGTTTGGTACGGGTCTTACATACATAGTCTTCAATGGTAACACCTACAACATCAGAAACTAAAAAGAATTACACGTGCAAGAATCAGCTCTCCAACTTGAGCACAGTGAGTGAATAAAATAATACAACAAACAAATGCATGCATTCAATTCATATCTTTGGTCTGATTTTTAAGTTTACAATGTGCTATAGAAAGGTTCGCCGACCATTGTACCTCTATACATGAGTGTGTGAATCAGCCCAATGGATCAAACACCTTTGCTATCCCACATGCACCCACCTGGAATAGAGATAGAGCTAAAGTGTTCAAATCACACACCGTCAACACTTCCTCTGATGTCCTACCCATACCAATACGTAAGCCCCTATTGGCAAGGGCTTGCAAACTGGGCTCGCAACTAATCAATCCTAATGCCATCCAGTGTATCCAAGGCCTCACCCCAACATCCCTCAATACGTCCATAGAGATAGAGCTAAGGCCCCCTGGTAGAGTCAAAGACCATACGGTCCGAGACCACCTCCCCTGATGCCCTACGACGTAATAGTTCTACTAAGGTAATGGAGATACGACGATGTCAATGGGCAAGACTTGAATAGAGATAAAGGTAGAGTCTGGTGACTAGGTCAAAGACCACAATGCCACGTCTTCTCCCTGATGCTCCAGTTGTATCCAGCACACTAACCACACACACACAGTCACATGCCTATTCTTAGCATCACCAATCAACATGGTAGCAAATAGACAAAAGTAAATATGCATGAGCAGTAATAACAGTAATATTGGATGACATGTGAAATGTACATTACAAGTATACAAGCATAGAATCAATCAGGGCATCAAACTCAATAAAATAACAGTTTATTATTATCCAATTAGTTTAGGTCTTGTTCCCTCACCTTTGATTGATATTTATTCATCTCCTAAGTTTTGAAAGTCACTTTGAATCTATTGGGAACCTAAACATTTAATGTATTTAAGTTAGGGTTCAAGTTTACCAAGTTACAGTAGTCAAAATCCTTGTTTTGTCTCAAAATATACTTGTTGTAATCGTATGGTCGATACCCTATGATCGCAATATATGCCACCGTACGACATACGGTCGATACCCTATGGTCACACTATATATGACCGTACCTGCGACCATACGTTTCCTGAATTCTTCCCAAATGGCTATGGTCAATACTCTAATCATCCTACGGTCAACCATAGCTGTGACCATACGTAGTCAGGTTAATTTTTACTTCTCATACGAGTTGCTCCTCTTGGCTCATCAATGGGATTCATCCTAAAATCATCCTATGGCCTTTAATCATAGTTTATCCTTATCAATTATCCCTACCCTATTCTCTATGGTTTCCCATAGAAAACCTATGACCGAATCATTGTATTAGGTTTCATATATCAATTTGAAAAGAACCTAATCTATTTGATCTACCCTACAGAGTCAAGTCCATACATTAAGCTTGCTGTAGAGAGATAGAACTCTTCTCTGCAAAACCTTCCTCTCAGCCTTCTTCTCCAAATCTCCTTCTCCTTCTCTTCCTCTCTCTCTTTATCTCTTAGGTTTAGAGTTTCAATTTAGGTTCTAAAAGAGTGAGAGAGGCTAATGGACGTCCTTTATATAGAGAAAAACCTCCATATAGAGTTCTCTTTCAATTAGGAAAGAGCCCTCCTCAAATTAAGAAGGTTTCCTAAATACAGAGTTGGTTCTGGGTCCGTACGGTCCATTGTGCGGTTGCATAATCCATCGACCATACGTTTTCAGAACAATCGACCATACGTTGTCCTGTCTCAATATAGTCGACCATACATATACGACAGTACCCCTCAAAAATGCCACTGTACATCCAAATTTTATTGGTTTTTAGTAAATTAGGAAGGTTTCCTAAACACGGAGTCGGTTCTGGGTCCATACGGTCAATCTTGTTGTAGCATAATCCGTCGATAGTACGTTTTCAAAATAATTGACCATACGTTGTACGGTCTCAATATAGTCGACCATATGTATGTGACCGTACCCCTAAAAAATGCCACCGTACGTCTAAAATTTACTGGTTTTTAGTTTTGACTGGATGCTTCCACACAAACTTAAACTGTCAACCACACCAACTAAATTTGATTTGTTCATTACCTCATCTTGTGGTTTCTTCATACAATTGGTTCACTTGAGCTGATTATGATGGGAAGACCGGTCATGACATGAGAATGTAAGGTTAGACCGGGTTCGTGGCGTGCGGGTCTTACAATAGCAGTTATTGGATGGCATGTTATCATACACAATTGATCATACCACATCATACATATTGTTATAGAAGAAAAAGATTGGACACACGCAACCAAAAGGATTCAATTCCCTTACTTGAGAGATAAGTAGAAGTCGCTCGTCCTAGGTATCTTCATATCTCTATCAAAATCATTTTATTCAATGTTATTTACTTTCATCGAATTAGTAACTAGGTAAACGTTTATCCTAGCTCTGTATTAGGTTTAGTGCATTAGGTTTAGGTTACTGGTCTAAGTCACTAGTGACATCCATTACGTCCATATATTAGATTAAAGTAGCACATACTTTGTTGTCCATCTGAGGCAGACAGCGAGTGGAGGGATGCACACCTGACAGTGCTTTGACACCCCACAACTATATAATACTAAGAAGGACTTCTCTAGAAAATGTTCCAAGGGTGTATGGAAGGTCCTAGCTTAATGGCATGGACAGACTGGCCTCAAACTATCGTGCGGTCGGTGGTCATCTGGTCCATTGACCGCACCATGGTGCCCATATCCTGTCAGGCCAGATAACATGTGAAGGGTTGTGCTCTCCATTTGGGTGCCTCCATCCGCACCCTATCGTACCAAATAGGATACTTATGGTCTTAAATCAAGATTTTGTTCAGGGATTAGATGGGGATCGCAGATCCCAACCATCTAGGGCCTTATCCCATTCAGGAGAGGGTCATTAACCAAATCGAGAGGCTCTAAGCCTAACCTACGTGGTCTTAAGGATCCATTGGTTTACTACCATGATCCAAAATCACAACCGACACTAGATCTGGTGTTTGAGCATTCGCCATTAACAGTGGATTGAGGGTTTCTTCTTAGCATCATCAGTGAGGAGGGTCTTTCAAAGCCATTAAACATTGAAGGTACTGAGAAAGGGAGAAAAGGGTGCTTACTAGCAGCTCTTTCTCCTTCGAGACCTCTATCAAACACGTGATCTCAGAGTCGACAGAGTCTTCCACTTTCTCCTTCTCCCTTCCCAATGTCTTACTCTCACTCGTTCTCTCTCTTCTGACGTATGTTAGAGATTAGACTAGGATTTTGTCTGATTATCCAACCTTTAAATAGGTTGATTGCCTACTAGGGTTGGTGGGAGACCAACCCAAACCGTTGGAGAGGTGGTCTTGGTTCATTCTATTGGTCCACCTTTGGTTTGACTTCACCCAAAGTCAATGATGGCTCAAAACTCTTTTATCTTAACCGTTGGTACTTCAGGTTTGACACATGTCAGTGGGGCCAAGGCTTGTTATCCGAATTCGGTCCACAGACCATGTGTGGCAAATTGGTACGATGGATGATGTACTGCACCCATCAGGAGTACTATCCATCTGCATAGCCTAAACAATATACCATTTCCTTTGTTGTGGTTTTTGGGTCTAGTCTATTTTACCTCATTTTTTATTTATCCATTCTAGTCATGTGTAGTTGACTTGTTTGATGTAGGAAGACCTGCTACAGAGTAATTTTTTAAATTAAGACGAAAATTTAGGTGTGGGTCTCACAAGAAATACCCTTGGCCCCATCCATCTTGCCCCGGATTAGTAATTCCCAAATATATTTTTGTTGATTGAGCAACAATCCAATTGAGGAGAAAGTACCTTCAACGCCAAGGAACTAATGTAAGGGCCCAAGATCCCATAATTTAAACAGGTTGTTTAGATCTGTGGTGATCTTTGCAATGGTAACAGATTTCTATCTATAATGATTTTCATCTCTGTAGACGAGAATGTACATAGTATGACCATTAACCATATGCAAGAAGAGTGATGTATCATATGGTGTACATTGAAAACCCATTATTTGTCGCCCTTGATTGTGCCATAAATACCAAGCTCGACAAGCCTCTTTAAGGCCATATAAGCTCTGTGTAGTCTACAGACTTTAGTTGGTTGAGTGTCATCTATAAATCCAGGGGGTTGACCATGTATACCTCCTCTTTTAAGTGGCCATGAAAGAAAGCATTATGGACATCTAATTGTCAGATTGCCCACCCATGAGAGAGGGCTATTGTAAGGACAACCCAAATTGTATCCGGTTTTGCAACTGGGTCAAATGTTTCTCCATCATCGAGCCCCTCAGTTTGATTGTATAATTTTGCTACCAATCGAGTTTTAAATCGATCAACTATTCCATCAGGTTTCCATTTAATACGAAACACTCATTTACAACCAATGACATTTTTGTGAGGGGGCTGGTCAACTAAGATCCAAGTTCCATTTTGTATTAATGGATTGAATTTGTTTATCATTGCATCACGCCATTGGCTGGATTTATTTGCCTCCATAAAATAGGTACATTCCACATGTGGACATGTTGGTCGAGCTAAGGGATGTTTAGTGGAAATGAACAGAACATGATCGGGATATTCTTTTTGCTTCTGAACTCGTTTGCTTTTCCTTATAACGACTACAGGATCAGTCGATTGGGGTGCTGGTGATGGAGCCACATCATGTCCCAAACTAGTTTCAACTTGAGGGGCAGCAAGATCAACATCTCATGAGCTAGGTCAAGGGTGTGACTCTGCAACAGTGATAGGGGCAGGTGCGGCCAGAGTTGATGGTGGAGCATGAAGTGGAACCACTGGTATTTCATTTGTGAGTTTTGGAGTTCCCCAAACCCTAGGAGATGTGTAGTGGAATCAAACTTCTCAAAAGAAAATACATGCTCATCAAATATTACATTTCTTGAAATATAAAGTCTCCTAGTAGGACTATGTAAGCACTTATAGCCTTTGTGCTTGGGGCTATAACCAAGAAATAAACCCTGAAGAGAACACGGTTCCAATTTGGAGTGATTTTAAGGTATGATGAGAGGATAGTAGGAGCAACCAAAAACCATCAAAATGTTGTAATTTGGCTTGGTTTTGAATAACAGTTCCCATGGAGAGGGATTCATTATGGGCATCTTGCTAATCATAAACACTGTAGAGGTGAAAGCATTGTCCCAAAATTTGAGTGGACCTTGGCATTGTATAACAATGTTAATCTAGTCTCAACAATGTGTCAATGCTTCCTCTAAGCACGACCATTCTGTTCATGGGCATGTTGACAACTGATTTGATAAAGAATACCATTTGTTTCATAGAATTTTGAGACATTACGATATTCCCCACCTCAATCAGTTTGTATAGCCTTGATTGATCTTTCAAAATACTTTTCAGCTTGCCTTTAAAGTTTGAAAAATGTAATAAACATCATATTTTTGTACTATCAGAAATATCGAAGAATATTTTCTATAATCATCAATGAAGATAATATAATAGCGAAAAACATTTTGTTACAAAACTGGAGATGGTCCCTACACATCGAAGTGAATGGATCTAATGGTCCTACAGAAATGGAAGTAGAAATATTAAATGGTAATTTATGGGATTTTGTGTTTGAGCAAGAACTACAAAAGGATATTTTAGAACCGCCAGAGATTGCCAATTTATTGGATGTGATAATTTTCTTAATGATTTTAAGGGATGGATGACCTAATTGCTAATGCCAAATGTCAATAAGAACACGTTCACCAACGAAGACTTTATGAGAGTAAGAGTGTAGCAGAGGCAATGAACCAGCATTGAGATGATACAGACCACCATCAAGGTGTTCGTTGAGAAGGACCTGTCCTGAGGATTGATCCTTTATGATGTAATGGGTTGGATAAATTCAAATAAGACATTGTTTTCACAAGTCTGTTTAGAAACACTTAAGAAATTCTTTGAGATATACAGAACATGAAGAACATTATTCAAATTGAGACAAATAGAAAATATTTTTGAATGACCAACGTGATGTATAGGCATACCTTGTCCATTCCTGACTTGTACCTGTTCAGCTCCATGGTAATCAAATATCATTGATAGATTTTTGAGATATGCTATGATATAGTCTGTGGCACCAGAAGATATAGTCTATGGCACCAGAATCAGGGAATCACGTGTCCATGTGAGGTAAAGCAATATATACGGTGAAATGAGTAGAGTGCTGAGGAGTAAATGTTAATAGTTTTTACTAAAGCGATGATAACACTAGAGTACAACATGACCAATCTTACTACGGACCTGACACTATGGTCAATTATAGTTGGTGGAACTATACTGATGTCGTCCATGACCACGACCTCATCCACATGGAGCAGAATAGGTGTTAGGGGATTGACCACGACCTGGATGGGGTCGAGTGAATGGTGTCACAGCTATATGTACCTAAGGAATGACAGTGGGCTTAGAATATTGTTCTAAGCTGATTTCATGGCTTAGAAGAAGACCATGTAAATTAGTGATTGAGATGGCATCCGACCAGGTGGAGATGGCAGTGACAAATGAGTCTCATTCAGGTCCTAAATCAGCTAATATATATAATACCAAATCTGATTCGGATACTGGATTGGCTACTGCTGTGAGATTATCCGCTAATGTTTTCATTTTTTAAAAATAGGAAGCAGAAGATAGGGCCTGTTTCTTTTCGATTTCTAATTGTAACTGAAGTTGCATAATTCCAGACCTTGAATAACTAGAAAGAGACGTTCAAGACTTCTCCATAGTTCAGTAGAGGTTACACAATCAATTATCTGACCAAGGGCTGATTCTAATAGAAAGGACAAAATCCAGCCCATGAGAAGTTGATCTTAACAAATCCATGTTGAATAAGCAGGATTGTCAACCTCGGTGATAGTAGAGGCTATAGATGTATTTGTGTCAGATGAAATTGAGGAAGCAATAGCTGGAATCATAGTAGGATGACGGACCTTTGTGCCATCTAAATAAGCCATGAGGTTGTGACCTCTAACAATGGGAAGTATCTGAAACCTCCAAAGCAAATAATTATTTTGTTCAAGGCGAATGTTGAGAGAGTGATTGAACTTTGAGGAGAGAGGAGAAAGGGAGGCATCGGTGGAGGACATACTTATTGGATGTGGGTCACAATGCTCTGATACCGTGAAAAGGTTTTCATTTGAGAAGTTTTTCTCTGATTCTATTTTTGTATGCAGAGTGTTTTTATTTATAGACTAATTTGAGATATACATGAGTTGTCTCTCTATGATATCATGAAGAGAATCAAGGGATACAAAGATTGAATATACATGTGTTGTAAGATCCTACTAAGAGATTCAAAAATATTATTGGGTTATTAAGTTATCCTATTTTTAGACTGCTATTGTGACTAGATCTTATCTTATCTCCTTGTATATCCTAGCTAGATCTTATCTTATCTCCTTGTATATCTTGGCTGGATCTTATCATATCTTCATGTATATCCTGGGTGGATCTTATCGGTATCTTATTAAATCTAATTGTTTTTTTTTCTTCTGATTCTTATTAATTTTGGACCTACCCTGATCCTCCATCCCAGTCTGTTCTAATACTACTTTAAGAAATACTATTTTGATGGCGATTGTACAAGTGATGGTTATCCATTGTGTTTGTACATTGATCCGATCCAATCTGTTTTGGGCATGTTCAATAACTGGATTTAGAACCATAATTGAAAGAATAGAACCAATCATGGTAGATGAATTGCATAAACCAATTTTTAATTGAATCTCACTCCATTATTTACTCTCTTTTTTCCTTCTTGTTCTCCTATTATGTATTCTCTTGTATTGAGTTTGCATCGCTTGAGTTTGTATGTACTTTGCATAATTAGTACTCATGGATTGTTCGATGAAATGTTGAAGTGCATTTAGCCAAACATGTATCCACACAACATTCATAATAGTAAATAAAAATGCATTATGTAAATTGGAATACATAGCAAACATAGCCTAATTGGCTTAATTTTTTTTATGATGAAAGTAAGATTGGGAAAGTACCATTTATCATAAATAGTTATTAGTGAAAGTACCTTTTATCAAAAAGAAATATTAAATATGGGGTTTATCAAAGCTGATGTAAGCGGACCAGGATCCTCTCTTGTAACCCAACCTACTAGGTTGTCCGATGGATGAATGGACTGGGCGATAGGAGATGATCATATGCGATCTTCTTTTGTCCTTTCCCTTTTTCTTGGTCAACAAGTTTACCTTTCAAGAGCCTTTTTTATGCGATAGGGGCAAGGTAGGGGTAGTTTTCTTGTAGTGAAGTGAAATATCTTCACAATTAATAGAGTCAAAGCTTTAAATTGGTGCGAACATATAATACATGAAAAACCTATTTTACAATAACTTATTAATAAAAGATGAAATTTTACAAAGACACCTATAAAGGTGTCATTGGGACACTCCCTTTAGTTAAAGAGACCTGTATCTCAATTGTTCATCAATGAAAATGATCAAATTTTATATTTTTTTCTCCCCGAGATAGTCATAGTTATTTAAATTTCCCTTCAATATGAATGATATCTCTTTTAAATTTCTTTTCGGTGGAAAGTGAATCTCCTATTAATCCCAATGAAACTTTATATTGATTTGTGAAATAATATAAAATTGACATGATACTGGATCATAAAATGCTATTGTATTATCGATCGAAAATTCCATGTTGATCTTTCCTATAATCAATATTGACCATGATTATCATAATCATTTTCAATGAAATAGATCTCTATTCTAGTGATGTATCCATCATTTTTTAAGTCACAAAAAAAGAATTGTACTCATGACATCTTTGAGATGTTGTCTTTTACCAACTGAGAGTACATCTTATAGAAAAGTGACATGTCCATCATTCTTCTATGAGATAATTGATTTCTTCACCCTACCAATGCATTTAAGTGTTGTGCTTTATGTCTCTCTTCCTTGCTCATTTTTTTTTCCTTTTATTATAAGTAGTTTCTAAGGAGAGTTGAACTTATGACCTCTTTGAGGTGTAGTTTTCTACCAACTGAGCTAATCCCATTGTATTTCTTGCTTTTGTTTCTTTGACAGAGATTGCACCACAACATTGATTTTCTCTACGAGTATGGATCAATGGATTTATTGCGAAGACAAATGCTCTATTTTCAATCTAATAATTTTTACACAATAAAAATAATTTATAGAACTTTGACCATTACTTCAAATCAAGAATGTCAAGATCATAGGGAAGTGCCCGATAACACAATGATAGCTATCAGGCTAGTGGACATTGGCATAAGTCCAGGACCCGACTTAGAGTCTTATCCCTTATCTGAATGTGTGTGTATTACATCCATTATCTTCCTCTCCCAATCCCCCACAACTGATTCCTCGAGGCCAATGATCATTGATGTAAGTCCAAGAACTGAGTTGGAGTCTTATCCCCTACCCAAATGTATATATATTAGATCCATTGTCTTCCTCCCCCAATCCCTTACTCCTCACTTCGGCAAGCCAGTGGACATTGGCGTAAGTCTAGGGACTCAAGTTGGACTTTTATCCCCTACCCAGATGTGTGTATTACATTTATTCCTTCCCCTTCCCCTATCCTCACTCCCCTAATTCAAGTTGCCCCCCCTGGATACCCAATTCTATATCCTGGCCACATAGTGGGCATTGTTAAAAAATAATAACAAAAAAGAATTTACATGGGTATCACTAGCTCTGACCACCTTCTTTGCTCCTATATTTTATTCGGCAGCAAGTGAACGGTTCATCGGCTTTTTTGATGAAGGCAATCTGTTTGTGCTTGTCTGTTGATCCTTTTTCTCCCAGTGCCGTTCCCATACTCTCAGTTAACCAACTTGAGAATGGGAAGATCTGAGAAAAATGTAAGAGGATACAACACCATTTCTAGCGTGATGGTACCCATGGTCCACAACTTTTTGCTATGGATACAAAATACGCTTCTAAAAGTTCAAGAAGAAGGTGGTGGGATTGTTGAACTGCTCCCAAATCTGTTGCAATTCAAAGAGAATCAGAGATAAAGGTAGAAGGCATGGTTATTGTTACATTGATTTAACTATATAGAGTTACAAGTACACAAGTTTGAAATACATGAAATTACAAAATAAAGTGGTCTAAGTTATTTGTTATATAAGGGTGTTAAAAATGAATTGAAACTGTTAACGAAACCAAATCGAATAGTTTAAGCGGAAACCATGAAATCAATTATTAAACAGTTTGATTTTGGTTTAGAAAATAAAAACATTTAATTAAATGGTTTGATTCTAATTTTAAAAATAAAAGTATTAAAACAGATTAAACCCTTACTTTAACTCTTAGTGCCGAAAGTTTATTCGTATAAATAAATTAAAATTATTTTAATATTTTCCACATGGCCTATTTCTTTCTAAATCATAAGTAGATTATATAATGAACCATACCAATTTAGTCCCCATTACATTTTAATAAAGTTCTATTTTTTAATTCAAAGTGGAAAAGTTAGGTTTTTAGATTCAAATCAGCCCTCTTCAAAACCTAGTGAATCGAGCAAATCAAACCTTGTCAGCGCAAATCTTTTCTTTAAATTCATAATCTATATATATATATATATATAGAGAGAGAGAGAGAGAGAATTCATAATAAATAAGAAATCACATATACGTATTTTTTAATTTCTAATAATATAAACTTGTTTAATAATGAAACAAACATATTAATTTTGTGACAAGAAATAGGAAACTCTAAAAATGAATGAACTCGATGAGTCTCATATGGCTTAGGATAAAAATCGAGTCATAAGAAAATTGGACTCACTAGGACCAAATCTGGTTAAGTCTTCATGACTCTTAATTAACAAGTTTTCATTATTTTTTTACTTGATTTGGACCAATCGTTTGAGTCAAAATCTGATTTTTTTAACTATATTTTGGATATGATAATGAAGGGGAAAAAAGTGTTCAACGGCCATAAGAATCTTGACCAGCTCAGTGTAAATTATTCTATTAAATTATAAACCGCAACTGATCTGGGTTCACAAAATACTCTCCAACATAATGGGTCCATCTAAATGACACCAGCCAGTGTTAGTGGCCCATTAACATTGATTCATTTTCATGTACAGCTATAAAAGAAGCCACAATATACAAGGGGTACAGTTAGTATTTGAGGGAGAAGATGGGCAGTTTGCCGACACTGAGCGTTAGTGTAAAATTAATTTCTTAACATTGGCGTGTAGAACACAATTGCCTCAAGCCAATGGACACCCAATAATGATTAAACCATGTGACCAACCCAACCCACTCAATTATTTAGTGGTAAAATAGCTAGATGGATTGGGTGGATCTAGAAATTCCTTTTCTAGTCCTCAATTTAATTAATTTATTCTTTTATTTTTGTTACCTTAGGCCCTGTTTGTTTTGTTGATTTTATATGAAATTTTTCTCTATATAAAATTTTCTTATTTATTCAATGCCGTTCTTTGTATTTTATGTCACAACAAGAAGAGGAAAACCTATTTTACCAGAAAAAAAATATCTGTCATTTTACATGGAAAGAAATGCAGCCTTAAAGAAATATGACAAAGATTGAAATCTCATTTAACACACCTGGTAAATCATTGATCCGATTGTATAGCTTTCTTTATTTTCCTTCGTGCTTCGTAATCTTTTAAAATCAATTATCTTCCATCTCATCTTTTGTAATGCATTTGCCATGTTTCGGCACATTTCTAATCATAAAAAAAGTTAAAAAGAAAAAATATATTGAAGGAAATAACAAAATGAAAGATCATCAAATACTAAATGTATACTAAAATAGGATGGCAAATATCAAATATAGATAAAAAAAAAAACCCAAAAAAACAAATGGTGAAACAGGCCAGTTCATATTGGTAAGATTAATGGTAAGGCCTAAGCCTAAGACCATCATTAGGCCAATCTTGGACTGAACCCTAAAAAATAATGGGGTGCTTGGCAATCCAATCTTGGCCATTGCCATTCATCATGAATGACAAGTACCCCTACGACTAGAAGAGTCTGAATTAGTCCTAGGTAAAGAGTTATTGCAGTTTATAACGTCCGGATCCCCTAATCTTTTAGAAAAAATGATTATTTAAAACAAAAAGACCAAACCAAAAGAAAGTTGATCTAAAGAATAAAAATATAAAATCTCAGAAATGGGAGAAATCTTTTTGGGAAGAGTCTAAGAAGAAAACTTTTATTCCTCTTTTGTATAAGGTATCAATGAAATAATATCATAGGTTCGAATCTGAAAACAACCTCTATGAGAATAATCTCGACAGATCTTGCAATAGCGGGATCCTAGTGCATTGGATATGCCTATCAATGACATAATATCCAACTATTATCTGCATTTTATATGCTAATTTTACAAAATATTGCTTTTACACTAATGAATTATAAACAAACTAAAAGGATGATTGAACACAAATAATACTAATATCAAATATTGAAGCAAATAAAAAAAAAACAAAGGACATGAACAGTTACCCAAGTAATCTTATTGGCAAGAGTTCATCTTTGAAATCCAGATGCTTTATGGTTGGTCAATAGAAAAAGAAGAGCTTTATATAGAGAACTCAATCAATGTGTTTGGTGAATATTGCCGCTAGAGAAACATGTATGGAAACTTTGTGCCACCTACAATTGACAAAAAAATAAAAGAATGCTTAGCTGACACAATGATAAAATTGAAAATGCATTGAAACATAATAAATTCAATGATTTGTTATATATTATGACAAACAAATTTCTTTATATATTTTGTAACAGTTAAATAATAAGAATTCGATTAAAATGAAACTTCCATTGAGGGAAGATTATATGGATCCTCTCCATTGAAAATAATGATGGGAGAAAGTAAGGATGTCGAATGGAAACTATAACTGAAAAATCGAAACTGAAACAGACCATTTAAAGTAGAATTGTATCGAACCAAAACTAATTGATTCAATTCTGGTTGTGAAACTGAAAATTGGTTTCTATTTGGTTCAATTTTGGATTTTACTGTTGACCACATGAACCAAAATCAAACTGAATCAAATAATTGAAACTGAGCCTGTTGCCACCCTTAAGGTGCCTATAATTCTTTCTCCTTTTTAATAATATTCATTTTACAGCAACATTTTTGTGGTAATTATAAGATTCTTCTTCATTTTGGTTTTATTTTATAATTTGATAGGATTATTTAGTTTTTTAGAGTGTTTTTTTGAAACAAGGAATATTAAAGCAATATATATCTGCAAACATATAGATTCGGTGAAACTCAAAAACAAACACCTTAAAATCAAACAATCAGGAAAAAAACAAAAAAAAATAAACCACGTGGAAGCCTAAACCAACTTGTTCCAAGTGAGGATTGTTTACATGTGTTTTATGCTATATTTGGAAACCAATTATGATGATATTATCTATTAGAAGACAACTCATATGCCTTCAAAATTGTATATGGATCTCTTATCTTATGGAAATGGATGGGGCTACTCTTATTGGTTGGTTTTGGTTTTACTTTTTTTCCCAAAAATATAACCCATGTATATAGTAATCAATGAATGTCTTTCCAATAGATTCTTAGGAAATAAAATCTTTGGAAGATTTAAAGAATTTAGAAAAAATTACTCGGACCTCCCCTTTACATTTTGATAACTATACGGACCTCCATTAGCACTTATTGACTTACACGTACCTCCCAAAAACTAACAGTGTTAACTTAAACTTTTTACTGACCAAATTACCCTTTGTCTAGTGAAGTGAATTCACGTCTTATTTAATCAAATTATTCCTAAAGTTTAAGTAACTCACTGAGAAGATAATGATATTAGTGCAAGAAAAGGTGTCCTTCATAAAAATCATCCTGAGTTGTCTTCAACACTATTAGGGATAAAAGGGTAATTCAATAGGATAAGAGTATTTTAGGATCCGTTTGATAAAACTTTTACCTCTGGATTCTAGATTCTGGTTCAAATTTGGATTCTACTCTAAGATTATTTTGGAATAGAAACTTGTTTGATAACGCAATTCTGAAGTAGATTCTAGAACATCTTTGGATTAGAAACATGTTTGATAATACATTATCCCTTGAATAGTAATGGGTGGTGGTGGCAGTAATAGGCAGTGGTGGTGGTGATGGTGGTGGTGGTGATGGTGGTGGTTATGGTGATGACAGTGGTGGTGGTGGCGATGGCGGAAGTGGGTGGTGGGTGGTGGGTGGTGGGTGGTAGGTAGTGGTGGCAGTGGTGGGCGGTGGCGATAGTGGTGTTGGTAGTGGTGTTGGTTAAGTGAGAGTCATGTTAGAGTCGACTCTTTTCTTTCTCCCAAAAAGTTGTTCCAACAGCTTGGAGCAAGTATTAATGATTCCAAAATTTTGGATTCTAGAATCATTCTGAATCCGATTCACTCTGTGGGAGTTGGAATCCAACAGGACTTATCAAACACCCTTCTACCCAAAATGGTTCTCTGGGAACTAGAATCCATAGAATCCAAAAGCAAAAGTTTTATCAAACAGGCCCTAATTGTTTAAAAAGAATAAGCTATGTTTACAGCAGTTCCCATCCATTTCCTAAGGTAGTGGACTAAAGTGTTATTAGTTTCACTTTATGAGGGAGATTCGTGTAACTCAATAAGTATAAGGAGAGACTCGTATATTAAACGAAATGTCAAGGGGAGGTACGAGTACATTCCCAAGAATTTAAGGGTAATAGTTGGATCTTTTTTGGTATTAATTATCTCTTTTTTAATTGAGAATCAATAGAACTTTTAGATTTAAGGATTAATAATTTCCTATATTTATGTAATTTTAATTTCATACTTTTAGGTAATAAAATCTACATATGAAACTAATGTTAGATTTTGAAATTTCAAAATTTCTTTTAGGTAATGAAATCTACATTTAGTAAAAATGGATTTTAGGTAGACCAAGTGAATTTCAAAATTTCAAACTAGTATAGTTACCATTTGTTCATACTAAATGTAGATTTCATTGTCCATAAGAATTTAAAATTTAAAATCCCCTTTTTAGGAAATGAAATCTACATATAGTAAAACTATAATACCATAAGATTTTCAAAATTCTAAAC
Organism: Protea cynaroides; assembly: GCA_028583415.1. NCBI lineage: Eukaryota > Viridiplantae > Streptophyta > Magnoliopsida > Proteales > Proteaceae > Protea > Protea cynaroides. The sequence continues at coordinate 90,455,794 of CM053269.1, forward strand.
TTCTTAAACTTTTTAGGTAATATCTACATTTAGTAAGAATTATGGGTAGACGGTGAAAATTTTGGAAATTGAATTTTATAATCTTTTTGAAAATTGAATTTTATAATATTTTTTTATAGGTAATGAAATCCACATTTATTAAGAATGAATTATAGGTAAACCATTAGAATTTGGAAATTTAAAAATATGTTTTAAGTAATGAAACCTACATTTAGTAATAATGAATTATAGGTAGACTGTGAGAGTTATGAAATTTCAAACTCCTTTTGGGTAATGAAATCTACATTTAATAAGAATCTAATACCAGATTTGAAATTTTAAACTCATTTTTAGGTAATGAATCATACATTTAGTTAGAAATAATTTTTAAGTATATTAGAAGAATTTTAAATTTTCAACTTTTTTTTAAGTAATAAAATCTAAAAATGACAGTTTAGTAAGAAATTAATACTAAGAGTGTCAATCAGTTCGATTTTGGTTTGTCGGTTTGGTTGTGTTTCGATTCTAGATGCAATGAACATAAATTAAAACTAAATCAATTATTAAATGGTATCGATTTCCCAAACTTGCCAATTAGTAATTGATTTGGCTTATTTGGTTCTTAATTTGGTTTCCCTTCTATAGCCATTTCTAGTTTATGTTGCATGACGATATAATATTTTCCCCACTCATCTTTCCACTCCCACATATAGAGATGAATTAGAGCTACGAAATCTACAAATTCTAGTTGAAAGACTCTGGAAGTCCATCAAATTAATTTGAGAGAAATAAAGCAATGATGAGAGACAAGAAAGTATAGGAGAAAAAAAGAATAAGAGAAATTTTAACATTCAATAAATTAGAGGTTTATTCGGTTATCAGTTTGTAACCAATAATCGATGGTTAGACTTTAAAACCAAAACTGAACTGATTAATTACAGTTCAATTGCTTTGGTTTTTTATCGGTTGGTTTTGATTTAATTATCGGTTCTGGTCTAGAATTGACACCATTACTCGTACCGAATTTAACCGAATTAGTAATGTACAATAACGATATGAAAAAACAAAACTGAAGCTGGTAAAGTCTCGATATTATTGAGCGAAGTAATTAGTATGTACCGAATACTAGTCATATACTTTCAAATAAAGTTCTTTTTTAGAATTCATAGTTGGAAAGTTAGGTTTTACAAGTCAACTCAACCCTCTTAAAAACCTGGTGAGTCGACTAAGTCAAACCTTGTCAAAGCGAGTCTTTTCTTAAAATACATAATATATATAATTCATAAAACTAGAGAAATAATCTTAATAAATAAGAAATCATATATATGTAATATTTTTTTTTTTTAACTTCTAACAATATAAACTTGTTTAATAATGAAACAAACATAGTTAAATTACTAATTGTGTGACAATAAATGGGAAACTCTAAAAATGAGCGAATTCGATGAGTCTTATTTAACTTAGATAAAAAAAATCGAGTAATAAGAAAATTGGATTGTCTAGGATCAAGCCTAGTCATTTATCAAGCTTGGGTGAGTCTTCATGATTTTTAATTAATAAGGTTTCATTATTTTTTTACTCTGATTTGGACCACTCATTTGAGTCAAAATCTGATTTTCCAACTATGTTTTGGACGTTTACCAAAAAAAAAAAATGTTTTGGATATGACAAGGGAAAAAAAAAGGTTCAATAACCCAAAGAATCTTAACCAGATCAATGTAAATTATTCTATTGATCAAGGTTCACAGAATACTCCCTAACATGATGGGTCCTTTTAAATGACACTATCCAGTGTTGAAGGTCCATCGACACTGATTCACTTTCATGTACACTTATTGGGCTACGAAGAAAACCACACTACACATGGGGGTATAGTTGGCATTTGAGGGGGAGGTGTGGGGGGAGGGGGTTGTATGATCTGATGGACACTGAACGTCGCTCTAAAGCCAACTTCTTAACATTACAGTGCAGAACGAAAATCCACAAATGCATTGCCTAAAGCCAATGGGTGGGCACCAATTAAACCATGTGACCCACCTAACCCACTCAATTTTTATTCCATTAGGCCTTGTTTGTTTTGTTGATTTTATATGAAATTTTCTTCCATATAATTCTTTTATATTTTTTTCAATGTGTTCCTTTGTATTTTATGTCACAACAAAAAGAGGAAAACTTATTTTAGAGGAAAAATTTTCTTTTCTATCATTCTAAAAGGAAAATGCAGCCTTAAGGAAATAAGACAGATTAAAATCTCATTTAACACACCTGGTAAATCATTGATCCGAATTGTATAGCTTTCCGTATTTTCCTACGCACTTCTTAATCTTTTGGAAACATGTATCTTCCATCTCGTCTTTTGTAATGCATTTGCCATGTTTTGGCATATTTCTACTCATAAAAATAAAATTAAAAAAAATCAAAATATATTAAATGAAATAATAAAATTAAATATCATCAAATACTAAATGTACACTAAACTAGGATGATAATTAAATTTTAAATATAAGCTGAATATTCTGAAACATGCCATTTTACCACTTAAACACCCAAAAAACAAAAATGTAACAGGCCATTTCTTATTGTGGGTTGCTTGGCAAGCCAATTTTGGCCATTTATTACTAAGTTCGTGATGCCTAAATAATATGATGCACCTCCAAATAACAACTTGATCTAAAAAAAATATTATAATTATGGAATTTTGATTTTCCATTTTATACACAAATATCTCTAGGTAATGAATAGTCTTTTCATCTAAAACCTTAACAAACATTTAATCCTTTAGAAAAATAATTATTTAAAAAAAATATCAAAACAAAAAGATTGGTGATTTGACCAATAAAGATATAAATCAATCTTAATAACAATGGGCTTTTTGGGAAGAATCTAAAAAGAGAACATTTACTCCTCTTTGGTATAAGGTATCAATGAAATAATGTCATGGGTTCAAATCTCGAAATAGCCTCTATGCTAATCTCCATAGAATGGTGGGATCCTAATGCCTTGGGTACGCTTATCAATGAAATAATATCCAACTATCATATACATTTTTAACGGTAATTTTACGAAATGATGATTGCTTTACCATAATGCATTATAAAATACTCTAACATTAGGAACACCTATAATGATGATTAAACACAAATTATGCTAATATCAAATATTGGAGGAAAAATAAAGGACATGAATATTTAGTTACCCAAGTAATCTTATTGGCAAGACGTGATCTTTGAAATCCCTAATGGTTGGTCAATGGAGAAAAAAGAGCTTCATATAAATAACACAATCAATGTATTTGGTAAACATTGCCATTAAAGAAACATGTATGAAAACTCTATGCAATATATAATTGACAAAAAATAAAAAATAAAAAGAAACAACAATCAAAAACCAAAACTGAAACCGACCTTTTAAAGCTAAATTGTGTCAAACTGAAATTAATTGATTCGGTTCTGATTGTAAAACTAAGAATTGATTTCTATTTGGTTCTGTTTTGATTTTTTTACTATTGATTACATGCACCAAAATGAAACCAAACCGGATAATTGAAACTAAGACTATTGACACCCTTAAGCACTTGTAACTATTTCTCCTTTTTAATTATATTCATTTTTCCCGCAACATTTTTTTTTAATGGCAATTGTAACATATTGGACTCTTCTTCATTTTTGCTTTACTTATAGTTTAATAGGATTCTTTAGTTTTTTAGAATTTTTTGAATCAAATAGATTAGTGTTTATTTCATATCAAAACTAAGGGCATTTTTTTATATCAAAGACTAATTACTAATCGGCTTTAAAATAAAACCATAAACTGAAAGCCAAAACATTTTGAAAAGATATAACTAGAAACCAGTTAAACCAAGCCAAATAGGAACCCATTAAACCGAACCTAATCCTAATCGATTCTAGTTGTGAAACTAAGAACCGATTTCAATTTGCTTCTATGATTTTGGCTTTTACAATTTATAACATGAATATAAATCGAATTGACCCGAACCAAATATCCGACACTGAACCAATTAAGACACGTATGAGAAAAGCACATAAAGAGAAAGGGTTATGCCAACTATTCTCCCAAATGACACCCTATAGGCTTTAATTGTTTGCAAGGAAAGTAGAAAAGGGGAGTGAAGGTAAATTGTTTTCCCTTTTGATTCGTTTGATTGCATGAGAAATGAAGTGAAATTAATTTCACAGAGTTGTTTGCTTGGATGTAAAATTGATGTAAAAATTTACTTGCAATTCTTAGGGATGATAAATTGAAAATTCATGTCTAGAGAACTAGTAAACACTGACCAAGGAAGATCAGAGCAATCCATATCTACAAACATACAGATATACTAGAAACTCGAAAACAAATACCCTAAGATCGAACAAATTAAAACATTAAAAAACAATTGAAAATCCTAAAATTAGATCCGTGTTATGTCAAATTCATGGCCTAGAGACCTGACAAACACTGGCCAAAGAAGATTAAATAAATTCATATCTGCAAACATATAGATACACAAATATCTTGGAAACAAACACCCTAAAATCAAATAATTAAAAATATTCCAAAACAATCAAAAACCCTAAATTAGATCCGTAATAAGTTAAATTCATGGTCTAGAGAACCAATAAACATTGACCAATTTAGATTAGAGCAATCTATATCTGTAAAAGTAAAAATACACAAAAAAACTGCAAAATATAGCACCCTAAAGTCAAACAATTAGAAACATTCCAAAACTATCGAAAACCCTAAAATTAAATCTGTATTAGGTAAGATTCGAAGCATTTTCATGATCGAAAATCTCATGGAAAGAGAGAAATCGCATGGTAAGAGAGAACATTATTTGAGAGAAAAAATGGTGCGGATTGCTTACTTCATCGGGAGTGATTCTCACATAAATCCCTAAGTTTTAGGAGAGAAGAGTCCAGACTCCAGAAAGATATGTGAGAAAGAAGAGCGAAGGAAGAACAAGGATCATGCTTCTCCGAAAGAGATTCTTGCAATGAATAACTCATGAAGAAATTTAGACAGTCTAGGGTTTTCTAGCAAGAGGGAGACGTTGTTATAGAAACGAAACTATATATCAAGAGAAGGGAGAGGTTTTGAGCATTGAGAGTTGAGAATCGAGATAAATTAGTTTTTAATTTTACTTAAGTTTTTTGTGAGGAAATAAAGTTGGGAATTTATTGACTTTATCACTAATCATAAAATATATTTTACAGTGTAAAATATTTTTCCTACAACCGAACATGAAAGAATATTTCTCTTGTGAAAAAAAAACTATATTTTAATTTCCTTGAGAATATTTCCCTTTCTTGGCAACTAAACAAAGATAGGAACTTAAGGGTGTTAAATCGGGGCCCAACCCGGTAGCCCAGATCGAGCTGGACAGATATAGCCTAGACCCAGCCCGGACCGAGCCCTTAATGGGCACGTTTCAGACATAGCTTTGATATCCTTATTAGGTTTGGTCTGGTCTAGGCTCACCCAATGGGTGTCACGTTAAGAGGTCCAATCAAGCTCGACCCAACAAGGCTCGACCAGAACACCAAAAAGGCTCGAAAAGAAAACCTAACCCTAAGTGTCACTATTTAAGCTAAATTTATGTAGACACTTCCTCTTCCGTTCTTCACTTTTTCAGTTCTTCATTTCTTCTCTCTAACCTTTCCTAGTTGGATTTAGATCGTCTCTAGCTTGAGTTTAAGCTGGATGACATCCAGCTGTTGCTCGATGAGCGACAACTGGACAAATTAAATCAGAAGGCTGCAATAAGTTTGGGCATCAAATGACTATGGTGCGTCACATTACACTAAATCAAAAGCCCGTTTTGAAATCTCATTTGTAAAACACGGCTGAGAAGTAGCTTCCCGTGAAACTGAACTCAGAGCTGTTTCTTTTTCTTTTCGATTTGAGTTTTGCAGAAAACTTTGCCTTTTCTCTATTCATCGTTAACCAGCGAATCGCGTCGAGAGGTAAGTTTGATTGTTTCTCTTTGTGGTTCGTGTGCTTTAATTTTTTTTCCAAACCTCATTCTTCTTCTCTTTCTTCTCAAAATTTATTTTCTTCTTCATGTGCTTTAATTTTTTTTCCAAACCTCATTCTTCTTCTCTTTCTTCTCAAAATTATTATATATCATCCAGATAGGTTTAAATAATTTAGTCAGTTGCATACAAGGAATATATAGGTGCTTCATTCATAATTTATTTTTGTTTTATTTTTGTTTTGTTTTGTTTACTTCTTTTTGATGGCAAGCTCATTCGTGCATTTGGTTTAGGATTTAAACAGGGCGTTCGCGCGACATTTATTTTAGCATATAGTTTGGCTGAGTAATTTATTTATTTTTTTAATTTTTTGTTTATTTGAATTTAAACCATTGTCAGGGTTAGTATAGATAGTGAGATTAGATGATTTTTTCTTTGAATGAGATCAATCTGAACCCGTGAGGCTCAATTTGTAGTGAAACACAATCTGAATTCACCTCAGTCTAAGTGAAATATGTGATTTAGGTAATTCATTATGAGTTTGGTTTAGATGGGTTCAAGTTGGTTGTGTTTGGGTTAGTTTGGGTATGAGTTTGGTTTATATGGGTTCAGGTTGGTTCTGTTTTGGTCAGTTTGAGTACGAGTTTAGTTTAGATGGGTTTAGGTTAGTTTGGGTCTGAGTCCGGTTTTGGTTTAGATGGGTTTGGGTTGGTTTGGATTAGTTTGGGTTTGAGTTTAGGTTTGGTTTAGATGGGTTCAAGTTGATTCTGTTTGGTTTGTTTGGGTTTGAGTTTAGGTTTGTTTGGGTTGGTTTTGTTTGGATTAGTTTTGGTTTAAGTTTAGGTTTGGTTTTGGGTTTGCTTGATTTGAGCTTAAGGTCGTTTCACTTGGTTCAAATTAGCTTGTTACTTGGTTTAAATCTGGTTTCTTCATATGGTCTAAATTCGGGGTTAGTGCTGATATTGAATTTAGTTTGTATGCATAAGGGTTAATTCATCCTAGTCAAATCTTTAATGCAAATCACACATCTCCCCTACCCCAAGTGATGTATTCCCATTTGAATATCCAATTTGTGATAGAAGTATGTTAAGACATGGTGCACTGGTGCATTATAGGCCCCACGTGCATGACTATGATACCTTCCCTCTATGTGATGTTTAGGGGACTCCAACGAGTCCAAAATTCAGCATAGGATCCAAGATCCTATGCTGACGTGTGTGGGCCTAGTTTGAGGCCCACCCAACCTTAGGTTTGAATACATGAGCGCTTGGGTATTCAACTGTACAAATGAATTAGTGAAATAAGCATTGGGAGGATGTCTGTTCAGGCTCATAATCCTTGGGGCTATTTTGTCGAGAATTGAGTGGGATTAGTGAACCCCTATCGAGTATGGAGAATTGAGGCAATGGCCTCTTGAGCTTTGCCACGCGTGATCCATGGCACAGGAAATTGTGGAAACTACGTTGACCTGATTCTCATTTGATGAGATACGTAGGCAATGGGAAGCAACCTTGGCTTCGCACTAGGTCAAATTGGAGGTAAGTCCCTTTATTCTGGGATTACCTCATCGAGGGGACAACTTATGGTAGGAGTACCTTAACACTGAGATGTGTTCCACGATTGTGGGAACATCTCACCCTTTGGATGTGCTCCAATACTTTGGAAGCATCATTTGTTGCACACACCCAGTACACATAAACCCGTCCAAATCACGTTTGGCCTAATTCCCGTCGCCTTGGGATATGTAGGCAGCTTGTGATGTTTTCCAAAATTGGTCATATAATTGTTGTATTTTTATTCACTTCCTTAGATTCCTTTGTTATTTGTTGTGTCCTATTGTCAATTATATAAATATTTTGTTTAAGCATGAGATGTATGATGAGGCGAGAATTAGAGACCCTTTAGGATTCCCATGCGCGTTACACAGATCAATTAACCCCAATTGTGAATAATGAAAGGAAAGAGTAGGACATAGGGAGACCGATCAATGATTGGGCGTGTCATACCTCAAAATGCTGGTCTGAAAATTTTTTGGAATGCGACTAGATCAACACCTTAGTTTAGATGTGATCCCACCAGGACTTCATAAGTGGTGCACACACATACCAACCTCCTACCAACACAATGCCACAAACACAATCTAGAGTAATAAATAGTGAAAGATAACTAAATAACCATGAGCACTCTATTGATAAATAAAAGTAATAATATTAGTGCTTAACATCTTAATCAAGCTTGTTTAACAGTCATCTCCATCAAACAAACTATAAAGTATCATTGCCCTATAAATCACAGGATAATTAAATGTAAATAAAATAATCAAAAAAGACAATAATAAAAGAAAATTGTTAATTGTTCCAATACTCCTCATCAAGAAAATCTATCAATCGAAGACACATGCATCATACTCATGGTCCGTGTCATGTGCTTCGTCTTCATACTGTGCTCCTTCCAATTGGGCTAAGTGAGAGATCACAGGTGCATTCAGATAATCGCAATAGTAGTACCTGCAATATCATCTAAAAAGAATGGCATACGTGAGGGTAAACTCTCTAACATGCGCTCAGTGAGAAAATAGATAGGCAAGCAAACAATATGCATGATCAGTTTATCACACACAACAATACAATAGTCCAGTATCATGCATGCTAGTATGCTATGGTAAGGCCTAGCCACACTTCTCAGAAGCTAACTACAACTTCCATGCATGGCAGTGTTGGATACTCACCAGCCTATTCCAATAGCCCTAGTACTCCCTGTAAGGACAAAGATGGTTGGTTTTGGGAAGTCGCCACTTAGATTAAGGTCTAAGACCTTAGAAATGTGAAATTTCACCTCAAGGTAAGACTTTAATTGACTCATGACCCTTAGATTGGATTTCTAGTCCATCAAAGATTGGGTAAACGTCAGGTTATGATTATGGGAAGGGGTTAGGCACCCAAGTCGCCCGATCAAAATCGATCTCCTATGTCTTTCCTATGCTAGACTCTATCTATTAAACCGAATCAAACTAAGTGGTTTGACATCATTGAACCGAATCTGGATCCATCAGAATGCCTATGTATCTTGGACTTCTTCCAAAAATCAGGTTCACCATAATAGTTCAGGTGTGATTAAAGTTTATGATTGTAATTTATGCTTGTGCATGATTAAGTTCATTGTTCAAGTTGAAATTTATGCTTGAAATGATAAGAAACCCTATGCGTTAGGATCTGGATAGTCCATACAAACTGATAGATAGTCCTAGTGGATCTAAGAATGGATAACCCTTTCTAGGTCAAAATATGGATAACCCTATTTGGGTTGAAATGTGGATAACCCTTGCTGGGTCGAAAATGTGGATAACCCTTTATGGGTTAAAATATGGATGGATATCCTAGTGGATCTATGGATAGTCCGAGTGGACTAAGGTGGGGATCTGAATTTGAGATTTTCCCAAATAGCCTACGTATCTTAGGGTTTGCCCTAGGAATCAGAATCCGCGTAGTTCGAAATGATGGAGTAACCTGTTCTAAGTTAGAACCTATTCTAAATTTAGGATTGAGAACCTATTCTAGGTTTAGGATTTAGAATCTATTCTAGGTTTAGATAGGCTGAGGGGTAGAAATCATTCTGAGCTACCCTTTCATCCTAAGCTTTAATTTTGGAAGGTTTGACAGAGCATTCTCTTTCTTTGTTAAGATTTTTATTATTTTCCATTATACCATTCCCAAGAATGTGGGTCCCTAAATACACATCCCCACGCCTAGATTGTCTTCTAGAAGTGTGCATATATGACAGTTCAACTAAGGTATTGCATAAATTAAATTATTGTCAAAAATAAATTATTCATCTAAATATGGCATCTAAAACATTTATGGCAGGAAGTACACATATAGCAGGATTGTTAAAAATCTCCCAATATGGCATGTATTGCAAATAAGACAATAACCTATATGGCAAGATCTAGTATGCTAATCTAAGCATGGTAAGACCTAACATGACAAGAAATCAATATATGCATCTATATGTCAATATGGCAAGCACCAAACATAGAATGCAAATATGGCAAAAATATATCATGAATCATCCAAATATGGTAAGATCTTGTATGCTATTTTCTAAGCATGGTAAGACCTAACATGGCAAGAAATCAATATATGCATCTATATGTCAATATGGCAAGCACCAAATATAGAATGCAAATATGACAAAAATATGTCATGAATCATCCAAATAAAGTAAGATCTTGTATGCTATCTTCTAAGTATGGTAAGATCTAAGAATGATATTTTATACACGGAAAGACTAAAAATAGCAAGATATCACAATAGACATATAACAAGCATCAATTATACCATGTGTATACATGGTACGAAATATCCATCATACCAAATATAGAAACAACATATGAAAAAAAATCAATAATGGCAAGTAATCTAGAGATTGTTATGCCAAATATTGTAAAAAAAATAATTTTAGCATAGTATGCATGACACATTGAATGAAAACAGCAAAACACCTTATGTGTACCTTTTATATAAATCGGCTTGTAACCTTACTTCCAGGAAGTCAAATAAAGCACAAAACACATCAAGTTAAGGCTAATTCAATGAACTACGTTTTTCTCTGAAGGGATGTGTAAGACCCGTGTCAATCTAATCCGGTCTTACCACCTTGAACTAGGTTTACCCATCATGGTCGAGTCAAGTGGACCAAGGGCATGAAGGAGATCGAGATCCCAGGTATCAAATCGACCCAAAAACACTTAAAAAGAGGGAAGGGTCGCACACCCAGCTAAGCAGGGTCGGACCTCCCAAAACAGAAAGTCAGACCCTCAGTTTTGAAGGGAGGGTCGGACAGCTTTTGAACCCTAGGGTCGACGGGATCATCGACCCTCCCATCGACCCTCGGATCCTGTCGAAAAATAGAAACTAGGAAATTTTGAGATTTTCGATTGGATTCCTTCCTAATCTCAAAGGGGCTTATTTTAGGATGTTTATAGCCTATTTAAAGGACGTCCCTAAGCCACTTTCACTCCTTTCATAACCCTAATAGAATTGAGAGAAAGAGAGGAGAAGGAAAAGAGGAAGAAGAGAGGCAAGCAAGAGAGCTTAGCAAAAAGGAGAAGAATTTCAGAGAAAGAGTAATCTTCTCAGGTATGGATACTAATTCCATGAGTTTCTACAGACATTAGGATAGTTATTGGAGAGAGAGTGATCTCGGAGAAACCCAAACCATCCATCCATGGTTAGGTTTTCGTGGAAAACTCTAGGAGAATGCATGAAAGCCATCTAGGAGGATGATTCATGGTTTCAGACCGTGGAATGAGTGTTGAATGGAATGTAGAAGCAAGCCATAGGACCCAAAACATGAAGAATGGATTAAAAAGTGGAAATTGGACCAGAGTGCACCGAGGGTCGCACCCAGGGTCGATAGGCCATCCGACCACTAGGTGTTTCTGACCATCGACCCTCAGCATTCGGGAAGTCCAGAAAGAGGGGAGGGTCGATAGACCCATCGACCCTAGCATCGACCCTAGCATCGACCCTCAGTTGATAGAATGGTTTTTAAATTCAGAATTTATTCTAATTAAATTTTGTCGACTTTGTTAGGTTTGCTAGCAGTATAATAACATTATAACGGTGATTTTAGAGCTTGGAAAAGTATCTTATAGCAAGCTAAGGTGAGGAACCTTAACTCCAAACTAAATTGATTAATAATAAACTGTTTTCTATTTCTTGAGTCCTATGCCATGCTTGATTCTATGCGAATATGTTTGTAATGTGCATACAGCATGCCATCCAATATTTCTATTACTTGTTCATGCATATTTACTTCATCGTTTATAACATGATGATGATGATGATAGGAATAGGCATGTGCTTGTATGTGTGTGGTTGATGTGTTTGATGAGAGCGAGTATCAGGGGAGGTGTGATGAGAACGTCAATAAACGTTAATCTTTGGCGGGTCTCAGCACTTTAGCTCTATCTCTAACTCAAGTTTTGTGCATTGGCATCGTCGTATCGTCATTACTTTAGCAGAACTATTTTGTCGTAGGGTATCAGGGGAGGTGGTCTCGGTCCTTGTAGTCTTTGACTCTATTGGGGGGCCTTAGCTCTATCTCTATGGACATTCTGAGGGATGCTGGGGTGAGGCCTTGGATACATTTTTGGCATTAGGATTGGTTAGTTGCGAGCCCAGTTTGCAACCCTCGCCAATAGGGGCTTACGTGTTGGTATGGCACTATATAACAATAAACATAACCTTTGTTATATAATGTTCATGGTTGGGTGCATGTGAGTTGACGATAAACGTGATCTTCGGGTAACGTCACATACTCGTGTATAGAGGTGGAGTCAATAAACACGACCTTTGGCTACCTCAACCTTTCTATTGCATACTGCAAACTTTAAACCGGACCAAAGATATAAATTGATCTGCATGCATATGTATTGTTGCATTGTTTTGGCTACTCACTGAGCCGTGATGTGTGCTCACCCCTGGACGTCGAATATTTTTAGTTGATGATGTAGGTTATACCGTTGGAGAATATATGAATGCGTCTGCGTGCGGGAACATGGCAGCCATGGAAGTTGAAGCTGAAGCGGATACACACGACTCCTCTTGCGAGTGCAACTCGTGTGTATTTGATTAGATATTTTATAGGTTTCTTTATTGGATTATTAAGACATGTATTTGGTATTTAAATATTTATGTCTCAGTTGAAAACAGAATAATTTGCTATTAAATTAATGATATCATTTTAGTTCTCAGTTCATGTTATTATAAGACTTCCATTATTGTGTATTTACTCTGATTATGATTATGGATGTGTGTAAGTTTAGATAACGTGGGGATAGCCTATTTGAGATCCTGGTTGAACCGTTGGTTTATTAGCGGTTCATCACACCATTCTGGTTAGACCAAAATTGGGGTGTGACAACTTGGTATCAGAGCCTCTCAGGCCTTATCCGCTGAACTAGCCTACATTCAACACAATTGTGAACTGAGATAGGATAAAAATAAAAACAGTAATATTAACACATTATAAGCACCAGTGATGTTTGAGACAAAATTTAAAAGAGAATAATGCATCTATTAAAAGGGGAAACAAGTTTACATAACAATGAGAGCGAAACAAAACATATATACATAATGAAAGCAGAGTACAGTTCACAACCCGGACAGTTACTCTATAGTACAAAGAAAAAAAATAAAATAAAAGTACACTCAGGAAGCTGGAGGCGAAGGAGGAGGCGGTGCCTCACGGTCTCTGTCGTAGTCCTCAGCATAGACTCTAGTCAACCAGGCTATCTGAGTCTGGGTCGTCTCAGATCTGCGCTGAGCATCCCTGATCTCCTGCAGCCTCTCCATCATGGCTGAAGGTGGAAGTGAGGGATCAGCCGAATGGGAAGGACCAGCCTTAGGTGCAGGGGCCGCCGCAGAAGAAGTACCAACTCCAGCCGCATGTGTAGGTGAAGGTGGTGGTATCGAGTCGACGTCCATATACATACAATCATCGTCGTCGACCGGATCCACACAGGCTCTAGTAGCAGCAGCAGCAGCCTCAGCATCAGCCATCTCGACCCGAGTGTGAGGGCGCACCATTGCGTTCCTCTCCTCATCACTAACCTCAGCATCTCGCAGCCCCATCTTGTAGATAGCCTCCCAATCTATAGGCGACGAGAAAGTCTTCTCCTGGATCTTCTCATCCACTAGATCCACCCCCAGACGGGTCAGTAGAACTGCAATCATGCGTCCATAGGGTAGATTGCCCCTTTGACCGGACAATGTAGCACTAATCATCGTCCGCATGATGATGTAAGGAAGGCAGACCGGCTGGCGAGTGCAGATGCTGTAGATCAAAAACTGGGTCAGCTGAGAGACTCTCTCATAGTGTCCACTCTGCGGGATCAGATTATGCTGGATAATCTTATAGAAGACCCATGGAGTTGGATGCAGATAACAAGCTCTCATCTGCCAACGATCAGGGCGTAACAGCTGGTTGTCGATCTCTGCCCTCATCTCCATCTCAACAAACTGTGGCTCTCCCGGCGCACAGTACACATAGGGCTATCATAGGGAATGCCCAACAGATCGGCCAGCTGCCGATAATCAAAGGAGATGTGCACCCCTTGACGTAACTGGTGATGTGCAACTCCTGACCATGCTCAACGTCGTTGTAATTCCCCACCACCTGAAGATTACAATAGAACTGGCGCACCAAGTCTGGACATGTGCACGCGTCGTATGTGATGACAGGGAGCCACCCCATATCACCAAACGCTCCCTCTACATTGAACAAGGCTAGCTCAGCCAAGTTCACCATGCGACCCCCTTCAACCTTCTTACGAACATAGTCAGCATACTATGCCTCAGCTTCATTCGAACGGAAGCGAAGTGGATCACGCACTCTGGGTACTTTGGTACGGGCCATAGTATCTGCAAAATAAGAAAGAAAAAGGGAACAAGGAGTTAGCAGGATAAAAATCTAAAATTTGATTTAATAACGACGTAGGTCAACCATAAAACCCCATTTCTCACCATACAAGTGGGTATGAGAACTTACGTAGGTTAAAACATGTCCTACAACCCACATACAGTAGGAAATTTTAACTGACGAAGCTCAATTTGAAGAAATTCAAGAAAAATAAAAAATTTCGACAAATTAGGGCAAAAAAAGAGAATTTTAAGTTTCTCGATAACCAACCGATGAAACTCAAAAAATTTTAAGGGCTTTCGTTCCTCGAGACACCAATAACAAAAGCCCCCAATAAAAATCAAATTTTTACGGTTGGAAAAAGTTTAATTTGGAAAATATGAGTTAAATGGGTAAAAACCTAGAAAAGAAAACCTAAAAACAGGTAAAGATGAGAGGATATACCTGTAGGGATGACGTGGATGTCGAAACCCAGAGTTAAACCGACCAAAAACAGTGGAGTAGCACTGTAGCAACTCAGAGAGTAGAGACGAGTCGAAACGGAGGAGGAATAGTGAGAAATGACCCAGAATCGGATCTTAAAAATCTGATTTTTGGTCCGAGGGTCGGACAATTTGACTGGAACCATCAACCCTCGGATCGACCCTCCAATCGACCCTTGGCTTTCGGGAATATGACAGAAAATCGAGGGTCGGAACTGAGGGTCGGATACGAATCGACCCTCGCATCGACCCTCAGCTCTTGGGAAGAACAGGTCATTCCCAGGGTCGGATACCAAGGGTCGGACATACCATCGACCCTCACCATCGACCCTGCATGGAAAAGACAGTATTTTTTCATAAAATGAGCTAGAATTGGAATTGATTATCGGTTAGTGTCACACCCCAATTCCACACTGTTCAGAATGGTGTGATAAACCGCTAAACAAACAACGGCTCAACCAGGATCTCTAATAGGCTAGCCCCGCGTTATCTAAACTTTACACGCATCCACAATCATAATCAGAGTAATACACAATAGCGGAAAATTTATAAATAATATGAACTGAGAACTAGAATGATACCCATAAATAATATCAAATTATTCTGTGTTTAACTAAGACATAAATATTTAAATACCAAATACATGTCTTATAAATCCAAATAAGAAACCTACAAAAAAATATCTAATCGAATACACACGAGTTGCACTCGCAAGAGGAATAATGTGTATCGTCTTCAGCTCCAATTTCCATAGCTGCTACAGTTCCATATGCTGACGCGTTCATATAATCTTCGACTGTATAACCTGCATCATCAACTAAAAATATTCGACGTCGAGGGGTGAACACACAACACGGCTCAGTGAGTAGCCAAAACAATGCAACATTACATATGCATGCAAAAAGTCAATTTATATCTTTGGTCTTGGTTTATAGTTTGCAATGTGCAATAGAAAGGTTGGGTGATCAAAGGTTAACGTTTATTGATACCGCCTCTATACACAGGGTGTGGAAGCCCGCTCGAAGGTTAACGTTTATCGTCGTCCCCATCCACCCTACCATAACATTATACAACAAAGGTTAACGTTTATTGCTATATAATGCTATACCAACACGTAAGCCCCTGTTAGCGAGGGCTTGCAAACTGGGCTCGCTGCTAACCAATCCTAATGCCAAACAGTGTATCCAAGGCCTCACCCCAGCATCCCTCAGAACATCCATAGAGATAGAGCTAAGGCCCCCCGGTAGAGTCAGAGACTACAAGGACCGAGACCACCTCCCCTAATACTCTACGACATAATAGTTCTGCTAAGGTAATGGCGATACGACGATGTCAATGCACAAGACTTGAGTTAGAGATAGAGCTAAAGTGCTGAGACCCGCCAAAGGTTAACGTTTATTGACGTTCTCATCACACCTCCCCTGATACTCTCTTTCGCATCAAGCACACCAACCACACACATACAATCACATGCCTATTCCTATTATCATCATCATCATCATGTTATAAACAATAAAGTAAATATGCATGAACAAGTAATAGAAATATTGGATGGCATGCTGTATGCACATTACAACATATTCGCATAGAATCAAACATGGCATATGACTCAAGAAATAGAAAACAGTTTATTATTAACCAATTTAGTTTGGGGTTAAGGTTCCTCACCTTAGCTTGCTAAAAGATACTTTTCCAAGCTTTAAAATCACCTTTATAATGTTATTATATTGCTAGCAAACCTAACAAAGTCGATAGAATTTAATTAGAATTAATTCAGAATTTAAAAACCACTCTGTCAACTGAGGGTCGATGCTAGGGTCGATGCTAGGGTCGATGGGTCTATCGACCCTCCCTCCATTCTGAACTTCCCGAATCCTGAGGGTCGATGGTCAGAAACACCTAGGGTCGGATGGTCTATCGACCCTCGGTGCGACCCTCGGTGCACTCTGGTCCAATTTCCACTTTTAATCCATTTTTCGTGTTTGGGGTCCTATGGCTTGCTTCCTACATTCACCCAACACTCATTCCATGGTCTAGAACCATGTATAAACCATCTAAATAGTTTTCGTGCATCCTCCTATGGTTTTCCATGAAAACCTAACCATGGATGGATGGTTTGGGTTTCTCCGAAATCCTACACTCAACCATATCTATCCTAAGGTCTGTAGGAACTCATGGAATTAGTATCCATACCTCAGAAGATTACTTTTCTCTGCAAATTCTTCTCCTTTTTGCTAAGCCTTCCTCCTAGCCTCCTTCCTTCCTCTTTTCCTTCTTCTCTCTTTCTTTCAATTCAATTAGGGTTGTGAAAGGAGTGAATGTGGCTTAGGAACGTCCCTTAAATAGACTAGGAATGTCCTATAATAATCCCATTGAGATTTGGAAAGAATCCCAACCGAAAATTAGGAAATTTCCTAATTTCAGTTTTCGTCAGAAACCGAGGGTCGATGGGAGGGTCGATGATCCCGTCGACCCTAGGGTCTTAAGCTGTCCGACCCTCCCTCAAAAACTGAGGGTCTGACTTTCTGTTTTGGGAGGTCCGACCCTGCTTCACTGGGTGTGCGACCCTCCCCTAGAATTAAGTGTTTTTGGGTCGATTTCATACCTGGGATCTCGATCTCCTTCATGCCCTTGGTCCATTTGACTCGACCATGATGGGTAAACCTGGTTCAAGGTGGTAAGACCGGGTTAAATTGACACGGGTCTTACAGTTAGTGTGCCTACATGAAATATAAATGACTTCTAACCTATTTTGATGATTTTTAGGCACCACCCATCACCCAAAAGAATTATGTCTGGAAGTAGAGTGACCCGACAAACCCGAAACACAGTCCCACCACCACCACCAGTGGAGGAGACTAGTCAAGAGAATAACCATGTACCGGGAAATCCAGAACCGGTAAACCCTACAAATTTGCCACCTTCACCACCCGAGCTAGCAACAGTGGTGATGAATCTGGCACAGCAGCTGCAGCAGATGCAACACGCACAGGCTCAGATGCAGGTTGCCATGGGGATTATGTTCCAAACCACTCAGGCTGCACCCATGCACACCGAACAAGCTAGTGCGGCACCAGTAGGTAACCAACCAGCCCCTCAGACACCTCAACAACCGGTGGCACCGATTCCAGTACAGGTACCGAAAGCAGCTCAGGGGAATTACCAGTATCCACCCTATATGTTTGGGGCAAACCCACAAAACCAGCTGGATCACTCCCGACTAGTGGAGAGATTTTTGAAGATGAAACCCAGAGAATTCAACGGCAAGCCGTCTGATCCATTGTGGCCAGCACACTGGATAGACGAGATGGAGAGAAACTTCCTCATGATGACTATTACAGAGGAAGAGAAAGTACTATGCGCCACCTTCATGTTCAAGGGCGACGCACACCATTGGTGGAATCCATGAAGACATATCTACTGACCAAGCACGCCCTACTGACATGGGCTATATATAAAGAAGCCTTCTTTGAGAAATATTTTCCACGGAGCTTCAGAGATTCGATGGAGAAGGAGTTCCTGAGTCTTTATCAGGGACAGATGTCAGTGGATGCGTACCAACAACGTTATGAAGAGCTGTTTTTCTTCGCACCATTGAGTATGCAAGAAGAAGAAACCAAAACCCGTAGGTTTGTCATGGGACTGAGAGGAAGCATCAGAGAACACGTTCTGGGCTTAGAAAAGAAGATTTATAATGAAGCTGTCCAGATCGCTTGAGTGATTGAATCGAGCCAGAAGGAGAGTTATTTTACTCAGAACAAAGGCATCAAAAGGCCAGCCGAGAATTTTTACAACGGAGGCAATAACAGGACGTATAAGCCTTTCCGTCCACAGAATTTTAATGCTGTAACCAAGACTAATTCAGCAGCTCAAACTCAGCAAAAGCCAAATTCTGAAGGCCCGAAGTGTTTTTAACTGCAACCAACCGGGACATATAGCAAGAGAGTGCCCAAAGCCCAAGAAACAATTCAATCAGGGACGTGTATATGCTGTTACGTCTGAGGATGCGGCCGCATCACCCGATGTGGTCACAGGTAAGACTGAAACCTTTCAAAGTTATGATTACATTGAATGAGCATGTAGACTAAATAAAGAAAAATCATAGGTAGTGTACCTATAAATGGCATACCCACCAGAGTACTCTTTGATTCCGAAGCTACTCATTCATTTATATCTGTGTCATTTGGAAAGAAGATAAACTTACCCATCAAGACATTAGACTACAAATTACTTGTACGGTCATCGATGGGGTTAGAAGTGGAACTAGAGAAAGGTTATGGACCATGTCCAGTTCTCATTGTGGAACAGATTTTAGATGCAACATTGATACGACTTGAGATGGCAGACTTCGATGTCATCTTAGGAATGGATTGGTTAGCTCGGCATTCTGCAAATCTGTTATGCGCCGAGAAGAAGCTAACGTTCAAAGACAAGGAAGGGGCAGAGTTCAGTTTCTCAGGAACCAAACTTCCCCGGAGACGCAAGCTCATACTTTCAGCATTAAAGGCTAAGAAGTGCCTTGAGAAGGGAGCAGTCGGGTATCTAGTATCAGTGGTTGACCTAACAAAGGTGGCATCACGAATGGAAGACATTGACATCGTGCGGGATTACCCTGACGTATTTCCAGAGGAACTACCCGGATTACCACCCGACCGTGCCACAGAGTTTGTAATAGACCTGATACCTGGAGCTGCACCAGTATCAAAAGCACCTTATAGAATGGCTCCTACTGAATTGAAGGAATTAAAGGTGCAATTACAAGAACTGTTGGACAAGGGTTATATTCGACCTAGTATATCTCCATGGGGGGCACCGATACTATTCGTGAAAAAGAAGGATGGTAGCGTTCGATTATGTATCGACTATCGGGAGTTGAACAAACTGACAATCAAGAATTGATATCCACTACCCACGATCGATGACTTGTTCGATTAGTTACAAGGAGCAAAAGTATTTTTTAAGATCGATCTTCGATCGGGTTACCATCAGCTGATGATTAAAGAAGGTGATAATCCGAAGACAGCATTCAGGACCAGATATGGACATTATGAATTTTTGGTTATATCATTTGGATTAACTAATGCCCCGACAACGTTCATGGAACTTATGAATCGAGTTTTCCACGATATGTTGGATACGTCGGTTATAGTATTTATTGATGATATATTGGTATACTCCAAGGACAAAGAAACCCATGTCAAGAACCTAAACGCAGCCCTACAGCGTTTAAGGAAAGAGAAACTATATGCCAAATTTTCTAAGTGTGAGTTTTGGCTAAGTGAAGTCGCATTCCTAGGCCATGTAGTATCCGCTGAAGGAATCAAAGTGGACCCCAGCAAAATCGAGGCTATTGTGAAGTGGGAAGCACCAAAGAGCGTTTCAGAAATTAAAAGTTTTCTGGGTCTAGCTGGTTATTATCGGAGATTCGTGGAAGACTATCTCGGATTGCCGTACCTCTCACCAGTTTGACTAAGAAAGGTGAAAAGTTTGTGTAGACTGACAAATGTGAGAAGAGCTTCCAGACATTGAAGGCCAGATTGATATCCGCCCCGATTTTGACCATTCCCGTTCCAGGACAGACATTTACTTTATACACTGATGCATCGAGATTAGGATTAGGATGTGTGCTTATGCAAGGAGAACAAGTAATTGCTTATGCGTCAAGACAGTTGAAGGTACATGAGAAAAATTATCCCACTCATGATTTGGAGCTAGCGGCAGTAGTACGTGTTGTCAAGATATGGAGACATTATTTATATGGGGAGAAATTCCAGATTAAGTCGGACCATAAAAGTCTTACTTATTTATTTAATCAGAAGGAGTTGAATATGAGACAAAGAAGATGGCTGGAATTATTGAAAGACTATGATTGTGATATCCAGTATCATCCGGGAAAAGCGAACGTGGTAGCAGATGCATTGAGCAGAAAAACAATGATAAAATCCCAAGGAGAAGTCAACACAATTACAGCAATGTGTACTACCAGAATGGTATTCAATCACGGCAATGAGCAGTATGTGATAGATACAACGGATGGATCAGCCAATCAAGGGTTTATTCATCGGTTTTCAAATATGTTCGCGGCATTAAAAATTTTACCGGATATAATGGACGTAGTGAAGACAGCTATCAAATTAGACCCTTATCTGAGAACAGTACAAGAAGATATCGAGAAAGGTAGGACCAACCCTGAGTTCACCTTGGATGACGAAAAGGTACTGAAATACAAAGGAAGAATATGTGTACCCGAAACAAAAAATATGGATATTAGACACCGACCGATGAAAGAAGCCCATACCACCATTTATTCAATACGTCCTGGAAGTACAAAAATGTATCATGATCTAAAGAAGTTATATTGGTGGAAAGGAATGAAAGCAGATGTAGCCAAGTTCGTGTCTCAATGCCTAAATTGTCAGAAAGTAAAGGCTAAACGACAAAGACCCATAGGACTGTTACAGCCATTACCAGAACCAGCATGGAAATGGGACTGCATCACTATGGACTTCGTCATAGGGCTACCATTGACTCCTCGAGTAGTTGACGCAGTTTGGGTGATTGTGGACCGTCTGACTAAGACAGCTCGCTTCATACCGATACGACCCCAATATACACTCGAAAGGTTAGCAAAGCTGTATGTGGATAATATTGTTCGATTACATGGTGTTCCAGAAAGCATTGTGTCCGATAGAGATCCACGATTTACTTCCAAATTTTGGAAAGGACTGCAAAAGGCTATGGGTACAACATTGAAGTTCAGTACTGCATTCCACCCACAGACAGATGGACAGTCAGAACGTACAATCCAGATTCTAGAAGATATGCTACGAGCATGTGTGATTGATTTCCAAGGATCATGGGACGAAAAGTTACCATTGATCGAGTTCGCCTATAACAACAGCTATCAGGCTACCATACAGATGTCACCTTATGAAGCACTGTATGGCAGGAAGTGTCGAACTCCTTTGTTTTGGAATGAAGTTGGAGAACGTAGTATTGTTGTACCAGAATTTGTTGAAGAGACTTGTCGAGTGGTCGACATCATCAAGGAAAAAGTGAGAACAGCTCAGAACCGTCAGAAGCAATATGCAGACACTCGACGAAGAGATCTAGAGTTCGTCGTAGGTGATAAAGTATTTTTGAAGGTATCGCCTATGCGAGGATTGAAGAGGTTCGGACAGAAAGGGAAACTAAGTCCAAGATATGTCGGGCCGTATGAAATTCTAGCTAAGCGTGGAAAAGTAGCTTATCAGTTAGCACTATCACCATCTATGTCAAGTGTACATGACGTATTTCACATTTCTCTATTGAAGAAGTATGTCAAGGACCCAATGCACGTTTTGACAGTGGATTTTCCAGAATTGACTGATGATTTGACATTTGAAGTAACACCAACAGAAATCACTAGTCGAAAGGTTCAACGTCTACGCAACAGAGATATCTACTATGTTAAGGTCATATGGAAAAGTAGAGACATGGAAGAAATTACATGGGAAGAAGAAAATGCTATGAGAAAGCAATACCCTTATTTGGTTCAGAAGGTACGTATAATTTCGAGGACGAAATTTTTATAAGTTGGGGGGAGTTGTAAGACCCGTGTCAATCTAACCCGGTCTTACCACCTTGAACCAGGTTTACCCATCATGGTCGAGTCAAGTGGACCATGGGCGTGAAGGAGATCGAGATCCCAGGTATCAAATTGACCCAAAAACACTTAAAAAGAGGGAAGGGTCGCACACCCAGCTAAGCAGGGTCAGACCTCCCAAAACAGAAAGTCAGACCCTCAGTTTTGAAGGGAGGGTCGGACAGCTTTTGAACCCTAGGGTCGACGGGATCATCGACCCTCCCATCGACCCTCGGATCTTACCGAAAAATAGAAACTAGGAAATTTCGAGATTTTTGATTGGATTCCTTCCTAATCTCAAAGGGGCTTATTTTAGGATGTTTATAGCCTATTTAAAGTACGTCCCTAAGCCACTTTCACTCCTTTCATAACCCCAATAGAATTGAGAGAAAGAGAGGAGAAGGAAAAGAGGAAGAAGAGAGGCAAGCAAGAGAGGATGATTCATGGTTTTAGACCATGGAATGAGTGTTGAATGGAATGTAGAAGCAAGCCATAGGACCCCAAACACGAAGAATGGATTAAAAAGTAGAAATTGGACCAGAGTGCACCGAGGGTCGCACCCAGGGTCGATAGGCCATCCGACCCTAGTTGTTTCTGACCATCGACCCTCAGCATTCGGGAAGTCCAGAAAGAAGGGAGGGTCGATAGACCCATCGACCCTAACATCGACCCTAGCATCGACCCTCAGTTGACAGAATGGTTTTTAAATTCAGAATTTATTCTAATTAAATTTTGTCGACTTTGTTAGGTTTGCTAGCAGTATAATAACATTATAACGGTGATTTTAGAGCTTGGAAAAGTATCTTATAGCAAGCTAAGGTGAGGAACCTTAACTCCAAACTAAATTGATTAATAATAAACTGTTTTCTATTTCTTGAGTCCTATGCCATGCTTGATTCTATGCGAATATGTTTGTAATGTGCATACAGCATGCCATCCAATATTTCTATTACTTGTTCATGCATATTTACTTTATCGTTTATAACATGATGATGATGATGATGATAGGAATAGGCATGTGCTTGAATGTGTGTGGTTGATGTGCTTGATGCGAGCGAGTATTAGGGGAGGTGTGATGAGAACGTCAATAAACGTTAATCTTTGGCGGGTCTCAGCACTTTAGCTCTATCTCTAACTCAAGTCTTGTGCATTGGCATCGTCGTATCGCCATTACTTTAGCAGAACTATTTTATCGTAGGATATCAGGGGAGGTGGTCTCGGTCCTTGTAGTCTCTGACTCTACCGGGGGGCCTTAGCTCTATCTCTATGGACATTCTGAGGGATGCTGGGGTGAGGCCTTGGATACATTTTTGGCATTAGGATTGCTTAGTTGCGAGCCCAGTTTGCAGCCCTCACCAACTGGGGCTTACGTGTTGGTATGGCACTATATAGCAATAAACGTAACCTTTGTTATATAATGTTCATGGTTGGGTGCATGTGAGTTGACGATAAACGTGATCTTCGGGTAACGTCACACACTCGTGTATAGAGGCGGAGTCAATAAACGCGACCTTTGGCTACCTCAACCTTTCTATTGCATACTACAAACTTTAAACCGGACCAAAGATATAAATTGATCTGCATGCATATGTATTGTTGCATTGTTTTGGCTATTCACTGAGCCGTGATGTGTGCTCACCCCTCGACGTCAAATATTTTTAGTTGATGATGCAGGTTATACCGTTGGAGAATATATGAATGCGTCTGCGTGCGGGAACGTGACAACCATGGAAGTTGAAGCTGAAGCGGATACACACGACTCCTCTTGCGAGTGCAACTCGTGTGTATTTGATTAGATATTTTATAGGTTTCTTTATTGGATTTATTAAGACATGTATTTGGTATTTAAATATTTATGTCTCAGTTGAAAACAGAATAATTTGCTATTAAATTAATGATATCATTTTAGTTCTCAGTTCATGTTATTATAAAACTTCCGCTATTGTGTATTTATTCTGATTATGATTATGGATGTGTGTAAGTTTCGATAATGCAGGGATAGCCTATTTGAGATCCTGGTTGAACCGTTGGTTTATTAGCGGTTCATTACACCATTCTGGTTAGACCAAAATTGGGGTGTGACAGGATGTATCCCAAATTATGGGTCTAAACCCATGAGAAAACTCAACCAAATTTGGGCTTCAATTCTGATAGAGTCTATTCTAGGCTCTTGTTAGGTCATGATAAAATTGATGCACAAAGGGCTTTCCATGTCCAAATAAACCCAATTTATATGAGATCAAAGTAAACCTAGAGATTTACAATTTTTCTGGAGGGGTCAAACCTAACAGAAAGGCCAAGTGGATAAAAAACTTACAAAGACAAGTCAATGCATTACCCAATCATTCAAGATTCAGACTATTTTAAATTCATGTCAAATTCAATATTCATTAATCCATAGCAATTTACATGATCTTTTCATGGCCTTCCCAGATTCAAATAAATCCAAACCTTTTAAAGGTTCTTTCTGACTCATAGATGAATCTAGGGTAAGATTTTGAGAGCCATTGGATTAAATTTGATATATTGTAACTGAAACCCTAATTTGAGTTCCAAATCTGGTGTCACATTCATGGATTTATTTGGCTAATCAAACCTCCATGGATGGAGCTTAGTTTTGGACTAGAGAAATCTCGTATCATGTAGAATGAGGAAAAAAATCATACACATAGCAAAATCATGACAAAATCGATCAAACATGTATCATCAAAGTAAATCACACACTATAACCTATCATGGCCTATTTGATCATTCATATTCATCAAAAATAATTATTTGGACATGAGTTTAGGCTTCCTACCTTGTCTTGAAGATGGGTGAATCCTTGGTTGCAAGCTGCTTGAAGAGAATGACAATGGTGAGTGCTTCTTCCTTCTCTTTTCTTCTTTCTCCTCTTCTTTTCTCCTTTCTTCTTCTTCTCGGCTTCCTCTCCTTTCCCTTTTCTCTCTCGGCTCTCCTTCTTCTCCCTTTTTTTTCTTTTTTCTTTCCTCTTCTCTCTCTCTCTCGGGCCTCTCTCATTTTCTAGGTTTTTTCCCTTTTTTTCTTTTTTTTTCTCTCTTTCTCTCGGCCCTTTTATCTTCTCCCCTTTTCTACTCAATCTCTCTCTCTTTCCTTCTCCTAGAAAAAAACTCTCCTTCCTCACGTTTTCTCTCTTCCTTTCTTTCCTTTTTTTCTTCTTTCCTTTTCTCCTTCCTTCCTCTTTCTCGGCTTCTCTCTCACTCTTTCCTTTTCTTCTTTTTTTCCTTTTCTTCTTCCTTCCTCTCTCTCTCTTTCCTTCTTATTGGAAAATCCTCCTTCCTCACATTTTCTCTCTCTCTTTCCTTCATTTTCTTCTTCTTTCCTTCTTCTCCCTTTCCTTCTTCTCTCTTTCCTTCTTCTCGGCTTCCTCTCCTTCTTTCCTTTTCTCGGCTTCCTCTCCTTCCTTCTTCTCGGCTTCTCTTCCCTTCCTTCCTTTTCTTTTTATATATTTTTAGTGTTCTACAAAGTAATATACATAATGCACATAAAGTACAAGCACATGAGCTGAACCGACTTGGTCTGGATTGGTCTGAGCTGAGCCGAGCTGAGTTGGACTAAGTTGGGTTGAGCTGGGTTTGGACCAAAATTGACTTTTTCAATCATTTCATAGGCCATTTCTGTCGTCATTCCATAAGGAATTTTTCGATAGTCTCTATCCCAAATTTTCTATGATCACTTTGTCGAACACTAAAAATGAGGAATATTGGAGTTTGAATCACCTCATTTGAAAATAAAATGGCCAACTTATGAATTTCTGAAGTTTAAACAGGCCAATTTACGATAATTCGGCTAACCACTCTGCATGGGATTCTTCAGAGACTTCTGCCTGAAATCCTTTACATCCACTTTGTAGAGTACTAAAAATAGAACATATTGAAACTGAAATCACCTGATTTGGATGTGGGGTGACAAAAATATGAATTTTTAAAAATTAAACGACCATTTCAATATGTAATTTTGCATGGGACCCTTCGGAGATTTCGGTATCGAATTTTTCACATCTACTTTGTAGAACACCACAAATGAAGAATAATGGCATTTGAATCATTTGAATCAGACGTAGAACGGAAGAGATATGAAGCATTGAAGTTCTATCGATAATTCTACATGAAAGCTTGCATGGGACCCACCAGTGACCTCTACCCTGGATTTTTCACGTTCACTTTCAAAAGGACTAAAAATAAAGAATATTGGTACTTGAATCATATGATTCAGATATCGGATGATCAAGAAATGATGATTTGAAGTTCAAACGATAATGCATGCATCATACAATAATTACGTAAATGACCCTGCACTTTCAAACTGTGATACCTTACTTGTCTGATGTCAGAATTTGATGATTCCGGTCTCATTTTGAAGATGAATTCATGATATATACGTCCAAGTAGGTAATAGCCCATGACCCTGCTGTGGGGCTCATTAAAGAATCACAAACCCTTGGGTTAAAAGCCAGAAACTTGTCATGTGGATTCACTTATGCTGGGGATGGCAAAAATGGGGTGCTTACACTCCCACACGATATCCCAATCCGAATGGTGATCGAGCAGCAAGTCTGGCCAGTGATGGTCCAATGAGTACTACAGACCCTTTGCCCTCATCACTCCACTCTACTAGTACCTGACCCTCTATTGGCTAGGGTTGCATACAGGGGTGGTGCCACTAACTAAATCCTACATGTCATCCAAAATATCCCTCTCACTAATCCTAGCAGGAATCCCAGACCATCTGTTTTGTCCCCCCCAAAGATGTTGTCATCCCGCTAGGGGTGAGCAACATACTCATTAAGAATTACCTAGAAGGTTGGATCCAATGGTCCTCGACCATTTCACTACTACCTACTAGACTACAGTCACATACATCCACACATCAATCATATATTATAAATGCATATGGATGCACAAAGCAGTTATTGGATGACATGTTATCACAATAAGCATGTTGCCCAACAATTATATATTGAGACACTCCAAAATTCATTAAGGGTGCTGTTCCCCACTTGATATCATGAAATTATGGTTTCCCATATTTGCATAATCAGTGTCCCTAAAGTATACACTTATATAAAGTGTGGGATTATTAATTGTACTTTTTATATCATTTATTGTCAAATTATAGAAGTCAGGGGGTTCACCGGTCGGTGTATTGGTTGCTACTATAGTGACCGCTGTAACGTCCGACAGAGGTCAAAACTTTTTGCCAAGGGTTGGTTGCGGTGTCGGTCAGTATAGTATTATCGACCGCCTCATCTTTTGACAACTTCCAGAGACCTTTTTGGGATTAGTAGGTCGCTCTGCCAGAATTTACAATGTATCGTCCGACCCCTCTTCGAAGGTCAATTAATGGTCTTCCAAATTAGAATTTTCCTATAAACTTAGTCCATACCTTGCTAGTCTAATGTGGTCCAATGGACAAGGTACCTATTAAGTTTATGTGTGAGACTCGCACCCTGAATCCTCTACTAACTCAGATTCCTCATGTGCTAGGTCTCAACACTTAGGCTGGTGAGGCACTCAACATGGATCAAATAGATATATTCATACCTTAGGTGAGTCCTTATATCGATTCATGGCAACATAGACGCATTAGGATGGACTTAGAGTGGCTCCATATACAACCCAATACATGGGTGCTATCATGCTGATCGGGGGGCTATAAAATAGCCTAACTAGAGGCACAACTAGATGGAACACCACCAAGTAGCTTCCCTCCAATTCGTATGGGAGAACTACATGTGCGACCACTTTCTTACCTCACAATCCTATAAATAGGGGATCCAGTCCCTTATTTCAATCTCATGAACTTGGAATTCGTGGAGAGGGCTTTAGGATTGGTGAGGGAACTCAAGTGGATGCCCTAGCTTCTCCCTTGTGAGGTAAGTCCACCTCACTCTTTCTTTCTCTCTCCTTTAGCTTTAATGGAAGGCCTAATGTAGGTTACTTCTCCATTAGTGACCACCATTAATGGAGGTAAACCCAAACCCTAGTGGTCCAGGTGGTTCACCCATGGAAGAGGGTTTATGTCACTTTCTTTCTTTCAGCAGCTGAAATGGTTAATGGTGGGACATTCCACACTATTGGCCACCATTAATGGAGACCAAAGCACAAACCCTAGAAGGTAGATTGCTTACCCACATCATGGTTAAAATAGATGTGAGTCAATATGGACCCTATCCCTTCCCCTAACTTGGGATGATGATTTCCATTGACTATAATACATGAAGTGAGCCTTGGGAACAAAATGCCTCAAGAATGACAAACTAGAGCTCTGGTTCGAGTGATTACTGCACTCGTTCTAGAGGATGCTTTGGGGGCATATCCTCTGAAGACATCAGAGCCTTAGCCTCCAGAACCCATCAGAGGCTCCAGACATAATGTGTCTTATGAGCAATAAGGAATCCGGAGGGTGTGCCGGAAGGAATACCACTCGACATTGCCTCAAGAATACATCCATTTGCTCTCTGTAATGATGGTCTGATCATAGATGATACATCCAGAGGATATGCCAGATGACATACCATCCATGCATCCCTCCATTTCAATTAAGAAACCATGAATTCTTCTAAGTGTTTTGGTGGAGGCAGAACTGGAGGGTATACCGTCTGTGTCCTCCATCAGTCTCTAGTTCAGAAGGCCAGTTTGCCTTAGTTAGGAATTATGGGACCAACTATTAGGTTTCCAGCTTATCTTGGGATCCATGTATGGATTCTAAAAGCTAAACCTTACAAATTATAGGTTATTCAACCATCTAATCAATGACTATCTAATGAAATAGGTTACGAACTCGAACACAGTGTTGGCCTACTACTTGGGCTTAGCATTGCAACTACACTATAAGTGCAATCAGGTGAGGGGTTTTGTTACACCCCAATTCTGGTCTAACCAGAATGGTGTGATGAACCGCCAATAAACCAACTGTGAGGACAAAGATAGAAATCTTTAGAAGTCGCCACCTAGATTTAGGTCTAGGACCTTAGAAATGTGAAATCTCACCCCAAGGTAAGACTTTGATTGACTCATGACCCTTAGATTGGAATTCTGGGCCATCAGAGATTGGGTAAGTGTCAGGTTACGGTTATGGGAAGGGGTTAGGCACCCAAACCGCCCGATCGAAATCGGTCTCCTATACCTTTCCTATGCTAGACTCTATTTGCTAAGTCAAACCAAACCAAGGGGTTTGATATCATTGAACCGAATCTGTATCCATCAGATTGCCTACGTATTTACGGAATTATTCCGAAAATCAGGTTCACCATCGTAGTTCAGGTGTGATTAAAGTTTATGGATGTGATTTATGCTTGTGCATGATTAAGTTCATTGTTCAAGTTGAAATTTATGCTTGAATGGTTGAGAAATCCTATGGGTTAGGATCTAGATAGTCCAAGTGAACTGATAGATAGTCCTAGTGGATCTAAGAATAACCCCATTTGGGTTAGATGTGGATAATATCCTAGTGGATCTATGGATAGTCCAAGTGGACTAAAAGTGTGGATAACCCTATTTGGGTTAAAATATGGGGGATGTCCTAGTGGATCTATGGATAGTCCGAGTGGACTAAAGTATGGATAAATATCCTAGTGGATCTATGGATAGTCCAAGTGGACTAAGATGTGGATCCGAATTTGGGTTTCTCCCAAATAGCCTACGTATCCTAGGGTTTGCCCTAGGAATCGAGAATCCGCGTAGTTCGGGCATGCGGTGGATATCCTAGTGGACCTATGGATTGTCCAAGTGGGCTAAAGGTTTGGATAACCCCTTTTGGGTTGGAATATGGATAGATATCCTAGTGGATCTATGGATAGTCCGAGTGGACTAAGGTGTGGATCCGAATTTGGGTTTTTTCCAAATGGCCTACGTATCCTAGGGTTTGACCTAGGAATCAGAATCCACGTAGTTCGGGATGGATAACCTGTTCTAGGTTAATGATTGAGAACCTATTCTAGGTTTAGGGTTTAGAACCTATTCTAGGTTTAGGGTTTAGAACCTATTCTAGGTTTAGGGTTTGCCGAGGGGCAAATCGTCCTAAATTACCCTTTTCATTCTGAATTCTAATTTTGGAAGGTTTGGCGAAGAATTCTCTTTCTTTATTAAGATTTTATTATTCCCATTATGCCCTTCCCAAGAATGTGGGTGCCTAAATGCACGTTCCCACACCTAGATTGTCTTCTAGAAGTGTGCAGATATGGCAGTTTGACTAGGGTGTTGCATAAAATAAGTTATTGCCAAAAAAGTAGAATATTCTATCTAAATATGGCACATAAAACATTTATGACAAGAAATTCACATACAGTAAGATTGTTTAAAAATCTTTCAAATATGGCATGTATTGTAAATAAGGCAAGAGCCTACATGGCATGATCTAGTATGCTATATTCTAAGCATGGCAAGATCCTAATTGCTATTTCTTTTCATATTTAGGGTTTTCTACCCTAATTATAATTTTATTTCCATTTTTTAGGGTTTTCTACACTAGTTGCTACTTTCTTTCCATTTTAGGGTTTTTTACCCTAATTGTAATTTTATTTCCATTTTTAGGGTTTTCTACCCTAATTGCTATTTTCTTTCCATTTTTTAGGATTTTCTACCCTAATTGTTATTTTCTTTCCATTTTAGGGTTTTCTACCCTAATTATTTTCTTTCCATTTTTAGGGTTTTCTACCCTAATTATTTTCTTTCCATTTTTAGGGTTTTCTACCCTAATTGTTATTTTCTTTCTATTTTTTAGGATTTTCTACCCTAATTGTTATTTTCTTTCCATTTTGGGGTTTTCTACCCTAATTGCTATTTTCTTTCCATCTTAGGGTTTTCTACCCTAATTGTTATTTTCTTTCCATTTTTAGGGTTTTCTACCTAATAAGAATTAGGGTTTCTACCCTAATTGTTACATTCTTTCCATTTTAGGGTTTTCTACCCTAATTATTATTTTCTTTCCTATTTTTAGGGTTTTCTACCCTAATTGTTACATTCTTTCCATTTTAGGGTTTTCTACCCTAATTATTATTTTCTTTCCATCTTAGGGTTTTCTACCCTAAATGTTATTTTCTTTCCATTTTTTAGGGTTTTCTACCCTAATTGTGACAATAAGCATTTAATATAGCATGTGAGCAAGTGTAGCGGGACAAATATGGCAATAAACATGTGTATCATTCCAATCATGGCAATGTGATTATTTCAATTATGGCAATGTGATCATTCCAATTATGGCAGTGTATGCATACGAGCATCCGAACATAGCATAGCATCAAATATGGCATGTGAGAAACAACCAAAGCATATGAGAATCAATCAAAACATGATGGAACACGCAGCAAGATGACAGCTTTGTCGAGGCTGGACCAAAATGGGCACATAGGGCACTGTACTTACTCAAAAAATTCTTAAAATATATCCCTGGAAAGAAGACTCAGAGGCCAACATTTTGTCTCAAGGAAGATATTCCTAAAAGAGACCATAGGCAGGTCGAAAACATTCCCCAAGTACAGGCAAATACACTGGTCAGGTCTGTTCCAGATTTTTGACCGGTTGCACCATAAATTCCAAATAAAATCCTATTCTTAATGAAAATTAAATACAGACATATGTCTATGTAGATAACTATCTGATCTAAAATTTCATTAAGAAAAACAAGTTAAAACAGTATATTTTCTTTGTGAAAAATGACTCTTTTCAATCATGCAAATCAGCACTTCATGACAGATCTGAAATCAAAGCTTTATGCACTTAAAAATTGATATCAATTCAACAAAAAATGGAAAAAATATGAAACCAGTGCCATTTTTTAGAAGACTTTCATGTCTAAAAAGTTCATGTTAAGTGGAATTTCTGATTATGGCCATAAAGTCTTTGTCTAGAGACTTTCCGATGGAGGATTGCATTACATTTGAGAAAAATAGCAATGTCAAAGACAAATTGTTTGATATATTTCCCCAATTCCAAATGGAACGAAATTTTTAGGGTAGTCTTCTATCATATCAGAGAGACTCCCATAAAATTTTGGGCTTCAAAATCTTAGAAAAAATACATATGATGTACGTCCTAAGTTTGAACCCTAAATCTGGAATTTTCGGATCAGAAAATCACTTTATGAAATTTACAAAAAACATCAAACATCATTGTATATCAATCAAAAATTCATCATTGAATAGCTTAGACAAATTATCATTCATGAAAAATGTTAGACATAGGCATCCTAACATTAACAAGTATGTAATAGAGCATTCATGATTGAGATTTCATGAAAATTAGCCTTTTTCAAGCAAAATCGGCATTCGGGCATTATAACGACCTCTAAATTTGTTTAGAGTACTAACCTTGGGCTCAAATCGGGCGAAACCGTTGATGAAGGGTGATTGGGGATTGTATCAATCCCCTTTGAATGTGAATCCTTCCTTTTCCTCTCTTACCTTCTTTCTCTCTTCTCTTTCTCTCTTTTCTTCTTCTCTTTTCTTTCTTTTCTCTTTTCTCTCTCTTTCTTTCTTCCTCTCTCACGTTTTCTCTCTCTCACTCACCTTTCTCTCTCTCACCCACGTTTCCCTCCTCTCTCTGCTCCGGAAAAAAGGATCCTCCTCTTGCCTATTTATAATTTTTCACTCATTTTCTAAAAGATCCTTTTTTCTAAAAAAAATTTTTTTTCCTTTTTCTTTCCTTCCTTTTTTTTCTTTCTTTCTTTCTCCTCTCTCTCTTTCACGTTTTCTTTCTAAGAAGAAGGAAGGGAAAAGAATCTTTTCCCCCTTTTTCCTTTTTTTTTTTATTCCTCTCTTTCTCTTTTAATACCGTCTCTCTAAAATAAAACCTAATTTTTCTTCTTTCTTCTTTCCTTTTTTTTCTCAAAGAAATCCTTTGGATTCCCTTAGAAACACTTCTCTCGTTTTTTCTCTCTCCCTCTTTCCTTTTTTTCTCAAAATCTTTTTGGATTATCTCCAAAATCGAAATCCTCATTCTCTTTCCACGTTTTTTCTCTCCCCTCTTTCCTTTTTTTTCTCAAAATCTTTTGGATTATCTCCACAATTGAAATCTCCATTCTTTTCCACGTTTTTCTCTCCCCTCTTTCCTTTTTCTTCTCAAAAATCTTTTGGATTATGATTTACACATATATATTTACACATATATATATTTACATAACATACATACATACATATATATATACATATATATATATATATATATATATATATATATATATATATATATATATATATATATATATAGAGCCGACCTTAGGTTGACAAGCGATTTGAATTGAGTTGGTTTGGTTGATTGGAATTCATTGGGTTTCCTCTCCTTGTCATTTCACGGGTCATTTCATTTGTCATCCCGCATGGAATTTTCCGATGGCCTCTATTCCAAATTTTTTGCGTTCATTTTGTAGAACATAAAAAATGAGAAATTTAGGAACTTGAACCACCTCATTTGGAAGTAAAATGGTCAACTTATGAATTTTTAAAGTTTAAACGGACCAATTACCGATAATTTGGTTGACCATTCTGCATTAGATCCTTCGGAGACTTCTACCGGAAATATTTTACGTCCACTTTGTAGAGCACTAAAAATGGAACATAATGAGACTGGAATCACTGAATCCGATGTAGAACGGAAAAGGTATGCAGCGGGGAGCGATGATAATTTTGCATGCAAGCTTGCATGGGACCCCCACGGAGACTTCTACCCGGATTTTTGTTCCTCCCCCATTTTGTAGAACATCATGAATGAAGAATAATGATCTTGAAATCATCCCCGACCCGGGAAAGATATGAAGCCTTAAAGTTCTAACGATCATTTTACATGCAAGTTTGCGTTGCGCGACTTCTCCGGGAATTTTTTATGTCCACTTTGTAGAACATCATGAATGAAGAATAATGGTCTTGGAATCATCTGAATCCGATGTCAGATGATCAAGATATGATGATTTGAAATTCAAGCAATCCAACTTAGGATAATTTGCATGAAGGCCCCTGGGATTATTATTTTATAATAATTTCAGAAACCTCCCTTATATGTAGCATCCGACTAAAATGATCATATCTTCCTCATTTGATATCGGATTGAGCAATTCCGGTCTCGTTTCGAAGATAATTCTATGACCTATGCATCCATGCGAGATAATAGCCCATGACCTGTTGTGAGGATCGGTGGAGAATCACAAATCTTTGGGTTAAAGGTGCGAAACCCGCCATATTGGTTCACTTATGCCGAGGGTGGCAAAAATGGGGTGCTTACGGATGCCCCTCTTTAGCCGAGATTGTTATCAGTTGAAGGCTAAAGATAAAAGGAACCACATTTTTGGGGTATGAGTGACATTGTTTATTGGGCTGCACTTAGGGTATTTCTTCCTAAACTGCCTACGTATTCTAAGGGTGTCCTAGAAATCAAGCCCAGAACGTAGTTCGACTGGCAAGAAGGTTTGCTCTTCTCGGAAGATTGGTGAGTGCTCTTCTTGTATGAAGCTAGGCTGTGAATACAAGACTCATTTGTAGGCTGGGAACCTCTTCTTGTTGAGGTGGAACTCAATGCAAGGTATGTGCGGGCTTGGACCCGGCTTGATCCATTTGTAGGCTGATAAACCTCTTCTTGTATGAAGCTAGGCTGTGAATACAAGGCTCATTTTGTGGTAAGGGAACCTCTTCTTCTTGAGATGGAACTCAATGATGCAAGGTATGTGCGGGCTTGGACCCGACTTGATCCATTTGTAGGCTGATAAACCTCTTCTTGTATGGAGCTAGTCTGTGAATACAAGGCTCATTTGTAGGTTGGGAACCTCTTCTTGCCGAGGTGGAACTCAATGCAAGGTATGTGCGGGCTTGGACCCGGCTTGATCCATTTGTAGGCTGATAAACCTCTTCTTGTATAGAGCTAGGCTGTGAATACAAGGCTGATTGCATGAGCTTGGGCTCGGATTTGATTTGTTTGGATGGAAGACTTGATGTCTTCTCTTTGATTGAGGCTCTTTTGATTGAG
Source organism: Protea cynaroides (assembly GCA_028583415.1). Classification (NCBI taxonomy): domain Eukaryota; kingdom Viridiplantae; phylum Streptophyta; class Magnoliopsida; order Proteales; family Proteaceae; genus Protea; species Protea cynaroides. The sequence continues at coordinate 90,491,249 of CM053269.1, forward strand.
GTTTTGAGATTGATTTTCTGAATAAGATAGGGCTCTTATAGGCTGAGATTGAATTGAGCTTTGAATGAGCTGGGGCTCTGCATTCACTTATAGGCTGAGATTGACTTGATCTTTGAATAAGCTAGGGCTCTGCATTCACTTATAGGCTGAGATTGACTTGATCTTTGAATGAGCTAGGGCTCTTCATTTGATTTACTTATAAACTGAGATTGATTTGAAATTTGGATGAGCTAGGGCTCTGCATTTGATTCACCAATAATCTGAGATTGATTTGATCTTTGGATGAGCTAGGGCTCCACATTTGATTCACTAATAATCTAAGATTGATTTGATCTTTGGATGAGCTAGGGCTCCACATTTGATTCTGAAATGAGTAAGAACTCAGAAGGTCACTTATAGGGTGATCTTGAATGACTCATCTTGGCGGTTCCTACCGGCTTTGGACCTTCGGGATTGAAAATAGGAATATCCTTTTTGGAAGCTCTATGGCTATGAACCTTTAGGATGCTTGAAAGTGACCCATACAGGAAGGCTTTGTTAACTTTGAACCTTTAGGGTTGAAATCTGACCCATCTTGGAAGTCTATTGACTTTGAACCTATAGAGTGCTGAACATATTTGAAATGATGGTGAATTCCTTCGCAGTTTTCCGAGTTTTTTGCTCCTGCTTTATTGGTGAAGGCACAAAACATGACATCGATGGAAATGGACTTCGTTGGCATGATACCTAGATTTGAAATTTTCCATTTATGACCTGGTACTGAAAGTTTGACTCAATTTCAGCACGGTAGGGATGACTTGGTTGCTCCCTTGGAAAGGTTCCATGTAATTTCTTCAGCCAACATTGATGTTGTTGGATTTCGGATTGAAAGAAACTCTAGTGAGGATTTTGGACAAGAATGAGGGGACCTTGACGGTCTTTAACCAAAGTGACTTTATTGATTGACCATGGTGTTAAACTGTCAAGGGACATTTAGTCCACTAAGTTCTTTGACTGTGCATTATGGTAGAACAAATTGGTAGAATAGCCAAGCGGCGATGAAATGTGACTTGGGTTTGGCCCTCAATCTAGGCTCATGAAAAGCTCAGGGCATTGCAACATTGTTGTGCCAATTTGGAAAGATGAATGAACCATGGCCCCAAAGTAGGCACGAGGAGCAAAGGATTCGAAGTGTTCCTTTAGAGAATTTGGTGGCCAAATCCTAACAGGTGATCGACCACATTGGATTTTCTTCATCAACGGGATTGGGAGAACGGCGAAATTGGCAAAAACCAACTTGGATGGACCTACTTCGTTGACTATGAAAGTAGTGACTTTGGACTAGACAATGGATCCTTGATGTAATGCTCATGATCAAATTCGATTCCTCTACATAGGGTATATCTATGCCCCGGTGTGTGCGCATGTTGTGACGGACCACTGCGTGGTGTGCTAGGGCACAGGCAATCTAACAGAGTTAGAACTAGGTTGAATCTGGATTGGATCCAGAATTTGACCATGCTTCCAAGGTCAAGGGAAGATTGATAGATTGATTGCAGGAAGTGATTTCTTAGATAAACCCTTCTTGCATCTTGAAAAATGAGGGAGCCGATGATTTGAATGAATTTGGTTATATCCGTAACCGGGCCATGAGAATTTTCTCTCTCCCTAACATGACCAAAGGATTTGAAAATAGAATTCTATTGAAAGGCAATGCTATGGAGCCCAAAAGGCAAACAGACGATGGTTTGTTCAACTCCTCTGAGTATGATTCACTGGAGAGCAAGAGGGGTTCATTTCCTTATGGAGGGTAGACTGGGTATGACACTTGTCTACATGAACCACTGAATTTTTCTATGAATGACCAATGAGGGCAATGCTTTAGGGTTGCATCAGGTCGCCTATCCCCACTGAGGTATTATGGGTTGCCCATTGAGGTTTCTCGGGTTGCCTTTCCCTGCTAAGGTTTCTTTTCTTCCCTTTATTTTTTTCATTTTCTTCTTTTTGCAAACCCCATCTTGGGTTGAATAAAGAGTCCTGATATGGTGAGGATATTGCCAAAATTATGGTCCTATCCAATGGTCTGAAACCCTTAGGGGAAATCTGAATGGCATGACTTTTATGACAAATGGGTAGCCTTGCCCCACTGTTTAAGTTGACACTTACACGTATTGATAGGCGGGCAGCTTTTTGAATCATCACTAAAAGCGATCTTAGGGAAATGCAGTCCCACACCAAAATTAAAAATGGTGCCAAATTATGTTTTCCTTTCTTGGAGATGTTCAGATGGAACACGTGTCCCAACAAGCTACATCGAGATGCCGAATCAGTCACGAACATATCTGGACCTGAAACCTTTAGGTTTGTTGACAAGTATTGATGTTAAAGGTCCAAGAGGACTGATGTGAAACTGTCCACATGGGTCTACCATTGGGAGAGTGTTTGGTTATTTATGTAGAATGGGTTTATCTTACCGAGAAGATCCCATTTTATTGGCTTGAGAAATGAAGGGCTTATAGGAACCTTTGGGAAGCCGTTGGATGTAATGAACGACAGATGAGGGTTCCAGCCAGATTCATGAATTTGTACATAAAATGATGACATGATCACGAGATACAATGCCATAAAAAATGATAATCAAAAGAAGGGCTTGTGATAGAGACTCCTTGGAAGGCCGTCAGATTGATGGACGGGAGAGAGAGTCTAATGCCGATGAGAAATCTTTCTCTGATGAAGAAGTGATGAGATCGTCTCCTGTAAAGGCGGGATGTAATTGGCCAAAATCAAAAGTCCGGTCCAACAACTCTGTAAATCTCGACGAATGATCGAACTTGCTATCGGGCTTTGGTTGGAACTATCATCCTCTTGAAATGAGAGGGACAATTGGCTTCCTGTCGAGCTCCAATGCCATTCAACATCTTGCTATTTTCTTTTCCTTCTCTTTTTTCCCTTTTTTTTTTTTTTTTTTTTTTTTTTTTGGATGTGAAGGCCACATAATGCGGTGCTTCGGCTTGATCACGAAATTGAATCCCGACTTTCAATATTGGATTTAAATCTTCTTCTTCCAAACATTTCCAATCGGATAGAACGTCTTTGCCCCAACTAGCACTCGATCTTCTATAAACTTTATGAGCATTGTGTATTTGCTCATATAGTATCCGATTTTATCTGCATGGTGAATCCGTATGCTGTCGTCTAGAAGTTACTCATCACCTTCTGTCTGATGTGACTACCTCCCATTATTGATGTAGATAAAACATAGGCTTGAATTTTCTTTTTTTTTTTTTTTTTTTTTTTTTTTTTTTTTTTTTTTTTTTTTTTTTTTTGGGTATTCCAATGACCTCATTCTTGGATTTTGGGATTGACCATTCATCATGTATATCTTGCTTACAGATGATTTATTTTGTAAGAACTTTGAAGTTTCTATCCTTTTGGTGGCACATCTGTCCTCCACATTTGTCCCGATTGGCCGATCTGTTGATCTAATGCTTTCCTTGGAATCTTTTCACAGGTAGAACAAATGGCAGCTTCTCCAATACATGTTTCTTGAGACTACTCTTGTGTCTCTCGATTGATCATTTAAAGCTTTCCCAGACGGGTTGGACCTTTCTTTCTCAAGAGGCCGGGTGGTGTAGAATGTTCAGGAGACGGCTCATCATTTCAATCATCTTCAGAGTCCGAATTGACTGCGCACGTAAAATAGGAAGATGTCTAAGAGCCGGGAGGAAATGTATGGAAGAGACAAGGCACAAAGTTTGAAATCCCAAAGGGGTGATTTTTTTTATTTTTTTACTTACGGGGCGGATTGGACTGGTCTTGTCAACAAGCATATCAATCTTGGACCTAGACATGGATGACCTATCGAATATCGATAATAGAAAGTTGAAACAACTAGTTCATCCAAGTGGCTCCGAGTTGGGCATAACGCCTTCGACGACCACCTTCGATCACCGTGGGAATAAATCTTCCTTCAGATTTCTAATAGCAAGACTCATCATGCCCCTCTATCAATAGGTGCGGGATGCCTACCTTTCGGGGTTCCATACAATTCTTACCCTCTTTTTTTCAGTTCATTCATAACCGAACTATTGCTTTTTAAGCACATGGTTACTCCGGTTCATGCTCCAGTTTGGGGTTCAAAGTGGATTCATCAATGGACCACTTCTAGCCGAATTCAAAATCATTTTGGCTTATGCCCCAGCTTGTGGAGCAAGGGGTATCACCATTGCACTACACCATTTTGAATCCAAGATTGGACTAATTTATGCCTTGGCTTGGGGGGGTTCAATGGATTTCTTTGTTAGACCACTCTCAATTTGGGTCTAAGGTCAATTTGGTCCATGCCCCAATTTAGGGCATAATGGCTTTCCTCATTAGACCGCATTCAATTTAGGTCCAAGGTCAATGGTTCATGTCCCGGTTTATGGGTTAAGGGTTTCATCATTGGACCATTCCCTATTGTGATTCTGGTTCCTATCCTAGCCTGGGGCATATCGGATCTCATCTTTGGTCAACCCTGCTGCTCGGGAAAATTCCATTCCCTCTCTTTGAACAATGGGGAATACGAGGGCAATTCTTTGGATTCTAGCATTTCCTTGGCCAATGGGGCAGAAATGCCCGAGATGGGACAGCACTATCATAGCTGAAGGTTCATGATTTCTTGATGACTCCAGAATGCTTCTCATTCACCATTCCTGACGACTATCCTAACTTGTAGCACTGGGCTATGATAGACATGGATCGGGCTCTAATTAATAGAGCCAAAGATTGATTTTGAATCAGTCTCCGATTGATAGAGACAAGATTGACTTTGAATTGGTCTCTGATTGATAGAGACAGAGTTGACTTTGAATTGGTCTCTGATTGATAGAGATCAAGATTGATTTTGAATTGATCTCTGATTGATAGAGATCGAGATTGATTTTGAATTGGTCTCTGATTGATAGAGATCAAGATTGATTTTGAATTGGTCTCTGATTGATAGAGATCAAGATTGATTTTGAATTGGTCTCTGATTGATAGAGATCAAGATTGATTTTGAGTTGGTCTCTGATTGATAGAGATCAAGATTGATTTTGAGTTGGTCTCTGATTGATAGAGATCAAGATTGACTTTGAATTGATCTCTGATTGATAGAGATCAAGATTGACTTTGAATTGATCTCTGATTGATAGAGATCAAGATTGACTTTGAATCGATCTCTGATTGATAGAGATCAAGATTGATGATCGGGGACTGGGCTCTAGTTGCTAGAAGCAAGGATTGCTTGAGTTGGGCTCCGATTGATAGAGGCCAAGGATGACAATAATGGATTTGACTCTAATTGCTAGAGATGATGGAATGACTGAAATTCTCTTTGATTCCTTTATGAAGTGGAACGTGGACCAAAGGTAATGATTGAACAGGCCTAGAGGCTAACTCATGCTCACATTGAGTTCATATGAATGGAACATTTCTTAGTTCCGACATGAATGACGCATGAACCAACCCGAACCACAGTTGATGGTTGGATAAGCCTAGTGGCTAAATGAATTCAGATGAATGGAACTCTTCTTAGTTCCAACATGAATCAGAACTTGAACCACAGTTGATGGTTGGACAAGCCTAGGGGCTAAATAAATTCAGATGAATGGAACTTTTTCTAGTTTCGACATGAACTGGAACCTTAACCAAAGTTGATGGTTGGATAAGCCTAGTGGCTAATTGAATTCAAATGAATGGAATTTTTCCTAGGTCCAACATGAATCAGAACCTAAACAGGAGGTGAAGGGTGAAAAAGCCTAGGGGCCGAATGCCTTCTTCATTTTAGCATGATCTGGGAGTGATGATTGAACTGAACCTTTCCTTAATTCAAAGGTGAATAGGGAACAATGATTGGATTTGCCTAGGGGCTGAATATTTCCTTAATTCAAAGGTGAATAGGGAACAATGATTGGATAGGGGCTGGATCTCTCCTTAATTCAGAGATGAATCGAGAACGGTGATTGGATTTGCCTAGGGGCTGAATCTTTTCTTAATTCTGAGGTGAATCGAGAACTATGATTGGATTTGCCTAGGGGCTGAATCTTTCCTTAATTCAAAGATACATTGAGAACTATGATTGGATTTGCCTAGGGGCTGAATCTTTCCTTAATTCAGGGGTGCATTGAGAACCATGATTGGATTTGCCTAGGGGCTGAATCTTTCCTTAACTCTGAGGTAAATCGAGAACATTGATTGGATTTGCCTAGGGGCTGAATCTTTCCTTAATTCAAAGGTAAATCGAGAAGGTGATTGGATTTACCTAGGGATTAAATCTTTCCTTAATTCAAAAGTGAATAGGGAATATTGATTGGATTTGCCTAGGGGCTGAATCTTTCCTTAATTCAGAGATGAATTGAGAACTTTGATTGGATTTGCCTAGGGGCTAAATCTTTCCTTAATTCAAAGGTGAATAGGGAATATTGATTGGATTTGCCTAGGGGCTGAATCTTTCCTTAATTCAGAGATGAATTGAGAACTTTGATTGGATTTGCCTAGGGACTAGATCTTTCCTTAATTCAGAGATGAATCGAGGACTATAATTGGATTTGCCTAGGGGCTAAATCTTTCCTTAATTATGAGATGAATTGAGAAGTATGATTGGATTTGCCTAGGGGCTGAATCATTCCTTAATTCAGAGATGAATCAGGAACTATGATTGGATTTGCCTAGGGGCTGAATCTTTCATTCTTTCTTATAAAATTTGATGTTCAATCAAGATCTGGATTCATGACTTCCATTGATTCATTTGGAAAGATAATATGGATGGATCTCGAGATGGGAGATCAAGACAATTCCCTAATTGTAGGGGCCTCTCACCCTAAAAGGGTGGATATGGTTAGATTGATTCCTAATGGAGGAATATCGATATTTTAGACATTTAGAGGAATGGAAGAAGTCACATGCACAATCAAAGATGACTTAACCAAACAAAAGTTAGATCCCTTATAAGGGCGATTGGGTAAACATTATCCGAGTCAATTTAATTGAATTTGATTAAGCCATGTGTTCAGTCTTGGGACCTCGTGATTCCAAAATGGATAATCAGTGGTACCAAGGTCAGGCCAATTGGATTATCGAATTCGATGAAATTGAAATGGATATATTAATCCGTCATCCTTATTAGGGATGGTTAGCAAAAGCGGTTCATAGATGAACAAACTAGTAAATTTCTTCTTGACCATGGTATCTATGTCTTGACAGGGATTTTCTGTTCGTTTTTTGAAATTGACGTGTTAACAATGAGAGATTCGACACATCGAGCTTACTTAATGGAGGGTGTATAGTGACCGTCTACTATGATGTAGAACAGGTGTATACATACCTCATACTCCCAATGGGTGAGAGTTCAAGATGCTCATCGTGTAGAATCTAACATGTTGACCAGTCGAGGACAAAAACGGGCAGAACTTCGACGTCTCGAACATGGATGTCATGGTTAAGCCGATTTTACCGGGTCGGTTCAGGGATGAACCAAAAATAACAAACATTGGGCTACAATCTGGGTTAGGACAGAAAAGGCCACCTTGACAAAGATGGGGTAACCTATCACCGAATGCTCGATGAATAATGGGCCCCCAATCCCTTTATATACTATGTTGCAAGGATCCAAGCGACGTGGAGTAGCATACCGCATTCTCAGGCGGACCCAAGAAACGCTCGTTAGAGGCTGCTCGCCGGTCGTGGTCTCACAAAGTACAGGCCAAGGCTGTGTGTTTCGCCTAGCGGGCTGCCCCATATGCATGGGACCCGGTTCGGCTACTCGCACGAATGTGTGACTGAACCCATTCCCCCCAAAGCAATAATATACAAGCATAAATATAGTATACTAAAATCTAGCATCCAATTCACACAAGGAAAGTTTTCATTTAGGAGTTTGACATTTATATCCCCAGTGAAGTCGCCACTGTGAGGACAAAGATAGAAATCTTTAGAAGTCGCCACCTAGATTTAGGTCTAGGACCTTAGAAATGTGAAATCTCACCCCAAGGTAAGACTTTGATTGACTCATGACCCTTAGATTGGAATTCTGGTCCATCAGAGATTGGGTAAGTGTCAGGTTACGGTTATGGGAAGGGGTTAGGCACCCAAACCGCCCGATCGAAATCGGTCTCCTATACCTTTCCTATGCTAGACTCTATTTGCTAAGTCAAACCAAACCAAGGGGTTTGATATCATTGAACCGAATCTGTATCCATCAGATTGCCTACGTATCACGGAATTATTCCGAAAATCAGGTTCACCATCGTAGTTCAGGTGTGATTAAAGTTTATGGATGTGATTTATGCTTGTGCATGATTAAGTTCATTGTTCAAGTTGAAATTTATGCTTGAATGGTTGAGAAATCCTATGGGTTAGGATCTGGATAGTCCAAGTGAACTGATAGATAGTCCTAGTGGATCTAAGAATAACCCCATTTGGGTTAGATGTGGATAATATCCTAGTGGATCTATGGATAGTCCAAGTGGACTAAAAGTGTGGATAACCCTATTTGGGTTAAAATATGGGGGATGTCCTAGTGGATCTATGGATAGTCCGAGTGGACTAAAGTATGGATAAATATCCTAGTGGATCTATGGATAGTCCGAGTGGACTAAGCTGTGGATCCGAATTTGGGTTTCTCCCAAATAGCCTACGTATCCTAGGGTTTGCCCTAGGAATCAGAATCCGCGTAGTTCGGGCATGACGGGTGGATATCCTAGTGGATCTATGGATAGTCCAAGTGGACTAAGGTTTGGATAACCCCTTTTGGGTTGGAATATGGATAGATATCCTAGTGGATCTATGGATAGTCCGAGTGGACTAAGGTGTGGATCCGAATTTGGGTTTTTCCAGGTTAATGATTGCGAACCTATCCTAGGGTTTAGGGTTTAGAACCTAGTTCCAGGTTTAGGATGAGAACCTGTTTCTAGGTTAATGATTGAGAACCTATTCTAGGTTTAGGGTTTGCCGAGGGGCAAATCGTCCTAAATTACCCTTTTCATTCTGAATTCTAATTTTGGAAGGTTTGGCAAAGAATTCTCTTTCTTTATTAAGGTTTTATTATTCCCATTATGCCCTTCCCAAGAATGTGGGTGCCTAAATGCACGTCCCCACACCTAGATTGTCTTCTAGAAGTGTGCAGATATGGCAGTTTGACTAGGGTGTTGCATAAAATAAGTTATTGCCAAAAAAGTAGAATATTCTATCTAAATATGGCACATAAAACATTTATGACAAGAAATTCACATACAGTAAGATTGTTTAAAAATCTTTCAAATATGGCATGTATTGTAAATAAGGCAAGAGCCTACATGGCATGATCTAGTATGCTATATTCTAAGCATGGCAAGATCCTAATTGCTATTTCTTTTCATATTTAGGGTTTTCTACCCTAATTATAATTTTATTTCCATTTTTTAGGGTTTTCTACACTAGTTGCTACTTTCTTTCCATTTTAGGGTTTTTTACCCTAATTGTAATTTTATTTCCATTTTTTAGGGTTTTCTACCCTAATTGCTATTTTCTTTCCATTTTTTAGGATTTTCTACCCTAATTGTTATTTTCTTTCCATTTTAGGGTTTTCTACCCTAATTATTTTCTTTCCATTTTTAGGGTTTTCTACCCTAATTATTTTCTTTCCATTTTTAGGGTTTTCTACCCTAATTGTTATTTTCTTTCTATTTTTAGGTTACCCTAATTGTTATCTCCATTTTTAGGATTTTCTACCCTAATTGTTATTTTCTTTCCATTTTAGGGTTTTCTACCCTAATTGTTATTTTCTTTCCATCTTAGGGTTTTCTACCCTAATTGTTATTTTCTTTCCAATTTTAGGGTTTTCTACCCTAATTGTTACATTCTTTCCATTTTAGGGTTTTCTACCCTAATTATTATTTTCTTTCCTATTTTTAGGGTTTTCTACCCTAATTGTTACATTCTTTCCATTTTAGGGTTTTCTACCCTAATTATTATTTTCTTTCCATCTTAGGGTTTTCTACCCTAAATGTTATTTTCTTTCCATTTTTTAGGGTTTTCTACCCTAATTGTGACAATAAGCATTTAATATAGCATGTGAGCAAGTGTAGCAGACAAATATGGCAATAAACATGTGTATCATTCCAATCATGGCAATGTGATTATTTCAATTATGGCAATGTGATCATTCCAATTATGGCAGTGTATGCATACGAGCATCCGAACATAGCATAGCATCAAATATGGCATAGCTGGACCAAAATGGGCACATAGGGCACTGTACTTACTCAAAAAATTCTTAAAATATATCCCTGGAAAGAAGACTCAGAGGCCAACATTTTGTCTCAAGGAAGATATTCCTAAAAGAGACCATAGGCAGGTCGAAAACATTCCCCAAGTACAGGCAAATACACTGGTCAGGTCTGTTCCAGATTTTTGACCAGTTGCACCATAAATTCCAAATAAAATCCTATTCTTAATGAAAATTAAATACAGACATATGTCTATGTAGATAACTATCTGATCTAAAATTTCATTAAGAAAAACAAGTTAAAACAGTATATTTTCTTTGTGAAAAATGACTCTTTTCAATCATGCAAATCAGCACATCATGACAGATCTGAAATCAAAGCTTTATGCACTTAAAAATTGATATCAATTCAACAAAAAATGGAAAAAATATGAAACCAGTGCCATTTTTTAGAAGACTTTCATGTCTAAAAAGTTCATGTTAAGTGGAATTTCTGATTATGGCCATAAAGTCTTTGTCTAGAGACTTTCCGATGGAGGATTGCATTACATTTGAGAAAAATAGCAATGTCAAAGACAAATTGTTTGATATATTTCCCCAATTCCAAATGGAACGAAATTTTTAGGGTAGTCTTCTATCATATCAGAGAGACTCCCATAAAATTTTGGGCTTCAAAATCTTAGAAAAAATACATATGATGTACGTCCTAAGTTTGAACCCTAAATCTGGAATTTTCAGATCAGAAAATCACTTTATGAAATTTACAAAAAACATCAAACATCATTGTATATCAATCAAAAATTCATCATTGAATAGCTTAGACAAATTATCATTCATGAAAAATGTTAGACATAGGCATCCTAACATTAACAAGTATGTAATAGAGCATTCATGATTGAGATTTCATGAAAATTAGCCTTTTTCAAGCAAAATCGGCATTCGGGCATTATAACGACCTCTAAATTTGTTTAGAGTACTAACCTTGGGCTCAAATCGAGCGAAACCGTTGATGAAGGGTGATTGGGGATTGTATCAATCCCCTTTGAATGTGAATCTTCCTTTTCCTCTCTTCTGCTTCTTTCTCTCTTCTCTTTCTCTCTTTTCTTCTTCTCTTTTCTTTCTTTTCTCTTTTCTCTCTCTTTCTTTCTTCCTCTCTCACGTTTTCTCTCTCTCACTCACCTTTCTCTCTCTCACCCACGTTTCCCCCTCTCTCTGCTCTGGAAAAAAGGATCATCCTCTTGCCTATTTATAATTTTTCACTCATTTTCTAAAAGATCCTTTTTTCTAAAAAATATTTTTTTTTCTTTTTCTTTCCTTTTTTTTTCTTTCTTTCTTTCTCCTCTCTCTCTTTCACGTTTTCTTTCTAGAAAACGTGAAGGGGAATCTTTTTCCCCCTTTTTTCTTTTTTTTTCTTTTATTCCTCTCTTAAAACCGTGGCTCCTAAAAAACCTAATTTTTCTCTTTCTTCTTTCCTTTTTTTTCTCCAAAGAAATCCTTTGGATTCTCTTAGAAAAAGGTCACGTTTTTTCTCTCTCCCTCTTTCCCTTTTTTTCTCAAAATCTTTTGGATTATCTCCAAAATCGAAATCCTCATTCTCTTCCACGTTTTTTCTCTCCCCTCTTTCCTTTTTTTTCTCAAAATCTTTTGGATTATCTCCACAATTGAAATCTCCATTCTTTTCCACGTTTTTTCTCTCCCCTCTTTCCTTTTTCTTCTCAAAAATCTTTTGGATTATGATTTACACATATATATTTAATAACATACATACACATACATACATACATACATACATATATATATATATATATATATATATATATATATATATATATATATATATATATATATATATATATATATATATATATATATATATATATATATATATATTATAATATATATAGAGACTGACTTAGGTTGACAATGATTTGAATTGAGTTGACTGGACTGATTGAAATTCACTGGGTTTCCTCTCCTTGTCATTTCACGGGTCATTTCCGCTGTCATCCCGCATGGAATTTTTCGATGGCCTCTATTCCAAATTTTTTGCGTTCATTTTGTAGAAGAAATATAGGAACTTGAACCACCTCATTTGGAAGTAAAATGGTCAACTTATGAATTTTTAAAGTTTAAACGGACCAATTACCGATAATTTGGTTGACCATTCTGCATTAGATCCTTCGGAGACTTCTACCGGAAATATTTTACGTCCACTTTGTAGAGCACTAAAAATGGAACATAATGAGACTGGAATCACCTGAATCCGATGTAGAACGGAAAAGATATGCAGCTTAAGTTCTGATGATAATTTTGCATGCAAGCTTGCATGGGACCCACTGGAGACTTCTACCCGGGATTTTTTTGCGTCCACTTTGTAGAACATCATGAATGAAGAATAATGATCTTGAAATCATCTGAATCCGATGTAAAACGGGAAAGATATGAAGCCTTGAAGTTCTAACGATCATTTTACATGCAAGTTTGCATGGGACCCACTGGCGACTTCTACCCGGGATTTTTTACGTCCACTTTGTAGAACATCATGAATGAAGAATAATGGTCTTGGAATCATCTGAATCCGATGTCAGATGATCAAGATATGATGATTTGAAATTCAAGCAATCCAACTTAGGATAATTTGCATGAAGGCCCCTGGGATTATTATTTTATAATAATTTCAGAAACCTCCCTTATATGTAGCATCCGACTAAAATGATCATATCTTCCTCATTTGATATCAGAATTGAGCAATTCTGGTCTCGTTTCGAAGATAATTCTATGACCTATGCATCCATGCAGATAATAGCCCATGACCCTGTTGTGAGGATCAGCGGAGAATCACAAATCTTTGGGTTAAAGGTCTGAAACCTGCCATATTGGTTCACTTATGCCGAGGGTGGCAAAAACGGGGTGCTTACACCAACGGTTCATCGCACCATTCTGGTTAGACTAGAATTGGGGTGTGACAACTTGGTATCAAAGCACTCAGGTTCTATTCATTGACCTAACTACTTCCACATGAGTCATGAACTGAGTTAGGATAAAATTTAAAAGCTATAATAAGAACACACCATAAGCACTTGTGTTGTATGAGACATAAACTAAGAAAGAGAATAATGCATATATATAAAGAAAAAACCAATTTTATATATGGAAACCAGACAAATGTACATCAAATCAGAATACAGTCCACAATCCGAACAGTTACTTTGTAATATAAAAGGAAAAAAATATAAAGGGCAATCATGGAGCTGGAGGAGGAGGTGCCTCACGATCTCTATCGTAGTCCTCAGCATATACTCTCGAGAGCCAGGCCACCTGAGTCTGAGTCGCTCGGAGACTAGCTGCCAGATCCACTACCCGCTGGTCTGTAGAGCGCTAGGCATCTAGAAGCTCTCCTACTCTCTAATCAGTCATGCACTGAGCCTCTCTAATCTCACGTAACAACCCCATCATGTCATCTGATGGTGGGCGTGAAGGGTCAGCTGAATGAGAAGCCCTAGAAGGGCCAGCTCCAGTAGAATGCTGTGGCGATGGAGGAGGGATGGCATCCACATCCATATACATCCGTTCATCATCCTCCTCATCACCACCCTCGTGTGCCTCTGCTACTACCTCTGTTGTTGCTGCTGCTGCTGCTGCTGCCGCCTCTGCATCTGCTGCCGCTACCCGAGTAAGAGGACGTCTCATAGCATTCCTCTCATCATCACTGACCTATATCTCTCTCATGCCCATCCTACTGATGGCCTCCCAATCAAGGTCAGCTGAGAAGGTGTCCTCAAGGATCCTCTCATCTACTAGGTCCACCTATAGATAAGCGAGCAAGGTGGAGATTATTTGCCCATAGTGCAAGTTGCCTCTCGAGTCAGGCAGCGTAGCTCGGTGCATGGTCCGAAGAATAATGTATGGGAGGCAGACATGCTGCCTAGTACAGATACAGTACAACAGGTACTGAGTCAGCTGAGAGATCATCTCATAATATCCACCCTGGGGAATCAGATTATGCGGGATAATCTTGCAATAGACCCATGGCTCTGGACGCAGGTTGACTGCTTTTACCTCCCAGCGGTCATCCCGAAGAATCTAACTATCTATTTCTGCACGCATCTGTGTAGAAAGAAACTGTGGCTCTCTGGGTGCACAGTAAACCAACTGCCCATCATTGGAGATACCTAGGAGATTAGCCAACTCCTAACAGTTAAAAGAAATTGGAACCCCTTTCACCCAACTGGTGATCCGAAGCTCTCTTCCCCTCTCTACATCTAGGTCACCCTCCACCTGAAGGTGATAGTAGAACTGCTTAACCAAGTCTGGGAGAGTTCAAGCCTCGTATAGGATCACTAGAAGTCAGCCCATATCACTAAATTCCCTCTCCACATCAAACAGGGCTAAGTGGACTAAGTTCACACATCTACCCCCTTCAACCTTCTTTCGATTAAACCAAGGATATCACACTTCTGCTCCCACAGACCTGAAGCGAAGTGGGTCATGAACTCGAGGAACTTTGGTGCGAACTATGATAGCTGTAAGAGAAGAAAAAAAGAAAATAAGTTAAAAAATTTAGAAAAATTTGACAGCATAACGCCGTAAAATGAGAAAAAGCTTCACTTTTCATCTAAAAATTGGGCAGGAGGACTTATGTAGGTCCCAAACCATCCTGCAATGCATATCCAATCAGAAATTCTAACGAAGTAGGTTGAATTTGAACAATTTTGACAATTGGGCAAAAACCCCAAATTTTAGGTCAAAAATAGAAATTTTGAAATTTTTACCAAACCAACCGATGAAACTCAAATTTTCTTGGGGGTTTAATCCATTGGGTGGCCAATAGCAAAGCCCCCAATAAAAATTAAATTTTTACAGTTAGAAAAATATTAATTAGAAGAAAACCCTACAAATGAAAAAAACCCTAGGTATGAAAGCTAAAAAAATGAAAGAGAGTAGAGAACATACCTTGTGGAACGGAATATAGGTCGTAGATCGAAGGAAAAATCACCAAGTTGTATGGTCGATACTGTAACAACTCACTGGTGGCGAGTTGAGTAGAGACTGTAGGAGAAAGAAGGAGAAATGAGAGGGAAACTCTTGAAATAGGTTTTTAAAAACTGATTTTGGATCTTACGGTCGCACAATTCAACCAAAACCATCGACCATAGGATCGACCATATGATTGACCATAGGGTCTCGGTAAGTTGCCAGGGATGTGATGGTCGCACTTAAGGTCGCACAACATGACCTATTGTTGTCTGCATTTTGATTCTGGTTGAATTTTTGCCTACTGATTTTGTTTTTCTCTCGCCTTTCATTGTAAGACTGATCCCATACTACCATCATATTTTGTCTCACATGTACAGCCTTTCCAAGTACCATTCAACCAAGAGTTTAAATGGCTGGACGCAGAGTAAGTAGAAGGAGACAAAATGCAAACCCATCTCCACCATCTATGGAAACTAATGACAATGAAGGTCAGCAAGGACAGGAAGGAAATATTGGAACTCAAAATGTTGTACCTCAGAATGTGCACACCCAAGCTAATCCAACCAACCTACCTGCACCACCTACAGAATTGGCTACGACGATGATGAATTTAGCACAACAATTGCAGCAAATAAGCAAGTGTAAGCCAACATGCAAGTTGCTATGGGAATGGCTTTTCCAGCTGCAAACACAGCACCTCTACCTGTAGGACAAGCTAGTACTGCACCTGGTGGTAGCAACACTGTACCCCAAGCACCGCAAACACCAGCAGTACAAGGCCAAGTGCAAAACCCTGAAGCACTACAAGGAGGGTATAACCAAGAAAATTATCAGTACCAGCCGCCTATGTATGGAGTATATGCACAGTATCAGCTTGATCACTCCAGACTGATCAAGCGTTTTCTGAAGTTGAAGCCGAAGGAATTTACAGGCAAGCCATCAGATCCATTATGGCTAGCTCACTGGATCTATGAGATGGAAAGAAACTTTATGATGATGACTATAAATGAAGAAGAGAAGGTATTATGTGTCACTTTTATGCTGAAAGGTGATAAACACCAATGGTGGAAATCTACTCGGAATTATTTGTTAACAAAGCACGCCCAACTGACCTGGTCTATCTATAAAGAAGCTTTCTTCGAGAAGTATTTTCTCAGGAGTTTTAGAGATCAAATGGAAAATGAGTTTCTGAGTCTGTATCAAGGACAGATGATTGTAAATGCATATCATGTAAGACCCGCATGCCACGAATCCGGTCTAACCTTACATTCTCGTGTCGTGACCAGTCTTCCCATCATAATCTCCTCAAGTGAATCAATTGTATGAAGAAATCACAAGATAAGGTAAGCAACGAGTCAAATTTAGTTGGTGTGATTGACTATTTAAGATGGTGTGGAAGCAACCAGTCAAAAACTAAAAATCAGAAAATTTTAGTTGTGTAGTAGTAGTTTTGAGGGGTGTGGTTGACCACACATGAGACCACACGACATGTGGTCGCATATTTTGGACTTGTGATCGATGGATTATACGACCCCACATGCAACCACACGATGCTAAACTGACTCCATGTTTAGGAAACTTTCCTAATTTGAGGGGGGGGGGCTCTTTCCTAATTGAAGTGGGACTCTATATAGAGGTTTCCCTCTATATAAGGGACGTTCCTTAGTATCTCTTACTCTTTTAGAACCCAAAAACTCTAAACCTAAGAGGAAAAGAGAGAGAGGAAGAGAAGGAGAAAAAGCAGATTTGGAGAAGAAGGCTGAGAGAAAAGTTTTACAAGAGAAGGTTCTAGCTCCCTACAACAAGTGAGGTATGGAACTTATCTCTGTAGATGTAGATTCTATTGAATAAGGTTTCTATTGTAGATTGGAGATGTCAAACCAATATGATCAATGTGATCCTTTGAGTAAATCTCAAGGATAACCATGAGGGATGGATTAGGGATAATGGTTAATGAACAACTATAAATAATGGCCATATGGTAACCATAGGATGATCCCAAGTGATGAGCCAAGGAATCGACTCAAGAAGAATTCAGATTAAAGATGAAAACTGACCGAACATCATGTGGTCGCAGCCTGTGATCAACCATAGGATGACCAGAGGGTCGACCACAACTATTCGGGATGTTTCCAGGAAAGGTGCGATCGCATGGTGTGGTCGCACAAAATGCGACCACAGGGTCCGACCACACAGTGTGTGGTCTCATATATTGCGACCACATGTTCGACCACACATCCGAACCATACGATGACAACAAACATATTTTGAGATTAAGGTTTTTGACTACTGTAATTTGATAAACTTGAGCCCTAACTTAAATATATTAATTGTTTAGGTTCTCAATATATTCAAAGTGACTTCCAAAGCTTAGAAGAGGAACAAATATCAATCAAAGGTGAGGGGACAAGACCTAAACTAATTGGATATTAACAAACTATTTTATTTCATTGTGTCCAATACCATGAATGATTTTATGATTGCTTGCTTGTAATGTGCATCTCACATGTCATCCAATATTATTGTTATAATTTTCTCATGCATATTTATTTTTGTCTATTTACAATATGATGAGGATGATGCTAGGGATAGACATGTGATTGTATGTGTGTGGTTAGTATGCTTGATGCAAGTGGAGCATTAGGGGGAGGACGTGACATTGTGGTTCATCCTGGTCACCAGACTCTAGCTTTATCTCTACTCAAGTCTTGTTCACTGACATTGTCGTATCGCCATTACCTTAACAAAACTATTACATCATAGGGCATCAGGGGAGGTGGTCTCAGACCGTGTAGTCTCTGACTCTACTGGGGGGCCTTAGCTCTATCTCTATGGACGTATTGAGGGATGCTGGGGTGAGGCCTTGGATACACTGGATGACATTTAGGATTGGTTAGTTGCGACCCAGTTTGTAAGCCTCGCCAATAGGGGCTTACCTGTTGGTATGGGTAGGGCTGCAAGGGAAGTGTTATGCGGTGTTTGATCCTGACACTTTAGCTCTATCTCTATTCCATGGTGGGTGCATGTGGGATGGCAATGATGTTTGATCCATTGGGCGGATTCACACACTCGTGTTTAGAGGTGCGGGGGCCTCCAATCCTTTCTATAGCACACTGCAAACTTAAAAACCAGACCAAAGATATGAATTGAATGCATGCATATGTTTGTTGCATTGTTTTGTTTTCTCACTGAGCTCAAGTTGGAGAGCTGACTCTCGCGCATGCAATTCTTTTAGTTTTTGATGTTGCAGGTGCTACCATTGAAGACTTTATTAGTGCGCCAACGTATGGATGTATGGAGGCTATGGATGTGTAAGCTGTGGAGGACGAGCAAGACTCATCAAGCGAATGTTTCAACTATGTCTATGCTTAGTGGTTAACTTTCGTATTTGGATACTTGTAATATATATTAAATATGTTTTGTTTACTTGGAGATAACCTGTTAAATATTTATTTATCATGTAGACCTCAGTTCATTATTAATAAGACTTCCGTTATTTATTCGTTTACTCTGATTATTAATGTGGAATGTGTATTTGGTTTGGAATGTTAGCATAGCTTATACGAGATCCTAGTTGAACCGTTGGTTTATTGATGGTTCATCACACCATTCTGGTTAATCCAGAATTGAGGTGTGACAGCTTGGTATCAGAGCTCTCAGGTCTTGCCCATCAAACTTGTATACATTCACGATTGTGTCTATGAACTGAGTTAGGATAAACTTAAAAGCTTTAAAACAAACACACCATAAGCACCTGTGTTGGTTGAGACAAAACTTAAATAAGACAATAATGTACATATAAAAGGTGGAACCATATGTATACACAGACAGAAAAAAAAAATCTAAATGTATCTTGATAAAAAAAATAATATAGGGTAGATCTATAAGTCGAATAGTTGTCTAAGTATACAAAGGATAAAGTACAGTAGCCAGAACATTAGAATACCGAGTTGGTACTCACAAAATGTGAAACTCGATGTATAACAGAGGAAGAAGGAAAATGGCTAGTAACGCCTAAGTCTCTATAGAGGTAAAGGGAAAGATCTCGGGCTAAATCCAATAGAGATATGAGAACATTGGCCATGCACTAAGAATAAGAGTAACTATAAAAGAAGATGAAGTTATACTCTTGGATGACATGGAGACTCTAAGTGAGATCCGTCACACATTGATCCATCGCCCGCTGAGCATTAAGAAGTGGTTGTAAGCCTACCCCACCACTATCTGGGTGGATAACAAGTAATGAGAACTCATCTGAGTAGATACCAAATAATGATAATCAGACTGTAGTAAATAAAAAAAGTGAACAACCAGGCCACTCTAGCCAATCTACCTGGACTACCATGTGCCTTTGCTATGGTTGTAATAAACTTGACCCGATAAAATACAAAAGCAACAACAGATGAGACTGACTATGCAAGTTGCTATGTGAATCACTACCCAAGTTGTCAATGCTACACCAATACCTCCAGGTCAGACCATGTACAATATCAATTGGTATCAACACTGTACCTCCAGCACATGTTACCCATAACACAGTGCCTATTATACAGGAGGTCTTAGTGATGCACCCCTCAGTGCAGAAGCTTGGTGCACAATAATCAGTGTATTAAGGTGGTTACCCTTATCAGCCACCAAGGTATGAGATAGCTATCCCATGGCAGAATTATCCGACAAGGATTCAAGAATAGTTTTTGAAGATGAAGTCTCTAACATTTTTGGCAAGGGATCAAATCTATTGTGGTCATATAACTAGATAGGTTTATATAGGATGCGGTGCATCATTGACTTACTCTTATGATTATAGAGGATGCACATACCTGATTCTAATTCTCGTACCATGACAGAATACCTTCTTGATTCAACCTGTCAATTGGGGTTATAGATGTTATTTCCTTAGACATAGTCCTGATTATACCAATCTAAGCTACTCTTATGATCGATAACATGAATAGAGATACCAACTGAATGAATAGTTAAAGGTTTAATCATTTTGAACGTACATCTTTCTGATTTATACCTGATTTATGTATGTACCAAAACTTCCCCAAATTTACTCTTGTAGTGCCTTGACCAATTGGCATTATATACTCGATAGAACCTGTAACCATGAGGTTAAGAACTGTAAAACCTCTATTTCCATATATTTGGACCACCATGCAACTTAACGACCTTTTGATGCCGGTTGGATTACCATAGATTTACTCCTGATCCTTTAAACCTAAGTTCACTAGATAAAGCAAGTGTTCGTCATTATACTAAATTGGAAGAATGAAATGAATTGCTTTTAGATAAATATTCTGATTCTTACATTTCTCGACATCCATTGATAAGATGTTTAGTTAATAAGGAATTATGGGAAGGAAGATGATTAAATTCAGATTAGATTTTATAGCCAAGGAACCTTAGATGAAGTAATGGAGGATCTGTTTCCAGATTGCTGAATTGATGGATTTGAGTCATGTCTATAAAAGAGTGTATGAGAAAAAAGAGAGAACTATCAAGAGTAGCCAGTAAAAAAATAGATAACACTCAAGTAGAGTTAAAGATGGCTATATCGGTATAAATTTTGACAAGGTAAAAGATTTCTAAAGACAAATCTAAGAGTGAATACAAGGATAAAGTAAAAAATTATGGCATTGATAGTATTCGGATTAGTATAAGTAATACTGAGTTATGCCCAATGTCGAGTGAGATGATTAAGAAAAGACCAAAAGAGCTTGGCTGAATTAATAAATTTATAAGCATATACCCTAATGCTTATAGGTAAACTTGGGATATGAAGTAACAATCACAAGATATTTTTCGAGGTATATGAAAGAGAGATCAGGGTAGAAAAACAATGATAAAAGAAATATAAGCTAATGAGTTTTTCAATATATGAGATTATTAACGATAGTCTTTGAAAAATCATAAGAGATGAAGGAACTAGACAAGCTCTTAAGACCTTTATACTAGATTTCGCTAGTTCAAGCACTTTTGGACTAGATGTTGTAGTGGGTAAGTGTTATGAACATTGTCTGAATCATATGGATGGACATAGTTTGGATGCAACCTAATTCGACTTGAGATGGCAGACTTTGACGTCATCTTGGGAATAGACTGGTTGTCTCAAGATCTACAAAGCTATGATGTGCATAGAAGAGGTTGTCATTCAAGAGCAAAGATGGCACATAATTTAGTTTTATTGGAAGCACTGCCTAAGAAGTGAAAGCTGATCCTCTCTATACTAAAGGCGAAGAGATGCTTTAAAGAGCAAGGAGTTGGATATATGGTATCTATGGTAGATGTTACTAAAGAAGCACCATAGAAGGAAGATTTGATGTGAAGCATAAATTCCCTGATGTGTTTCCAGGAGACTTACTTGGGTTGTTACCTGATTGTGCAACCGAGTTCGTTATCGACTTATTACCAGGGATGGCACATGTATCAAAGGCACCCTATAGAATAGATCTTATAGAATTGAAGGAACTGAAGACTCAACTACAAGAGTCATTAGACTAAAGTCCTAATAGGCTAAGTATTGCATCACGGGGAGCGCCAATGCAATTTGTGAAGAAGAAGGACTGTAGTGTCAGATTATCTATAGACTATCGGGAACTAAACAAGCTCACGATCAAGAATCGATATCTACTACCTCAGATCCATGACTTGTTAATCAGCTACAAGGAGCAAAGGTATTCCCTAAGATTGACCTTGGATGGAGTATCATCAAATAAAGAATTTAGACAGAGATATCTCGAAGATAGCTTTTAAAATCGGGATTGGGCATTATGAGTTCTCGATTATGTCGTTTGGATTAACCAATGCCCTTACATCTTTTATGGAGCTAATGAACTGGGTGTTTCATGACATGTTGGATACGTCGGTCATAAATTTCATAGATGATATTTTGGTTTATTCCAAGAATGAAGGAACTCATACAACGAATCTTAGAGCAGCCTTACAATTGTTGAAAAGGGAGAAGTTTTAATCAAGAAGTGTGAGTTCTGGTTAAACCAGGTGTAGTTCTTAGGTCACATAGTAACATCAGAAGGGATTAAAGTGGACCCCAGTAAGATAGAAGCAATCGTAAGGTGAAAAGCGCCTAAGAACATTTCAGAGATCAGAAGTTCTTGGGTTCAACTAGTTATTACAGACGATTCATAAAGGACTACTCTAGGATCGCAATACCTCTTACCAAGCTAACCAGGAAGGTAGAAGAGTTTATTTGGACCAAATGAACCTTTTCCCTATACATCAAAGCTTTCGGATTAGATTTAGGATGCGGGTTAATGCAAGGTAAATAAGCGATTGCATATGCTTTAAGAAAACTGAAGGACCATGAAAAGACTTACCCTACTCATGACTTGGAATTATCGATGATGAATTATGCAATCAATACTTGGAGACATTATCTATACGGAGAAGAATTTTAGATTAAATGAGAACACATGACATATAGAAGATGGTTAGAACACTTGTAGGATTAGGACTGTGATATTCAGTGTCACTCGAGCAAGGCTAATGTAGTAGTTGAGGCCTTAAGTAAAAAGGGAATTATGAAGTTCGAAGAAGGACCCAGTATAAATGTTGCCTTATGTTTCACAGCAACAAATTCAAATTGGAAGAAGAGTAATATAAAATAAAATCTCGTAATGATCCAATTGAGCGAGAACTTAAGGAGCAATAGTTCCTCAACTGCGCTTGTGGCATTAAAGATCATCTCTGAATTGATGAATGAAGTAAAAGTAGCAATTTTGTTAGATCCGTATATAAGAACGGTGCAAGGAGATTTAAAGAAAGAAAAACCTAACCCTGACTTACTTCGGATGCGAAAATGGTCCTGAGATACAGAGGATGATTATGTATACCTGAAGTGAAAAACGCTGATCATAAGATACAAGATAATGCAAAAAGCCTATTCTATTATGTATTGGGTACATCTTAGAAGTACAAAATATACCAAAACATGAAGAGATTATTTTGGTGGAAGGAAATAGAAGTAGTTGTGGCTAGATGCATGTTTCAGTAACTGAATTATCAGCAAGTAAAGGCTGAAAGACAAAGACCAACATGGCTTACTACAACAACTATCAGAGCCAGTCTGGAAGTGAAACTGCATTACAATGAACTATGTCACCGATTTGCCATTAACTCCTTGATCAGTTGATGCAGTTTGGGTGATTGTTGATCGCCTTATGAAGATAGCTCATTCCATTGCTATACGACCTCGGTATGCTTTAGAGAGGCTAACTAAGCTATATGTGGATTGAATTTGCTACCAAGCTACTATATAGATGTCACCTATGAAGCATGGTATGATAGAAATGTCGAATTCCTTTGTTTTGGAATGAAGTCTGAGAATAAGGAATTATAAGACCTGAGTGTATTGAAGAAACTTCCGAGTGGCAGACGAGATGTTAAGACCTCGAGTTCGCCATAAGTGACAAAATGTTTTTGGAGATATCACTTATGCATGGTTTAAAATGATTCAACAAGAAGGGAAAGTTGTATCCTATATATGTTTTGGACCACATAAAAATTTTGGAGAGACATAGAAAAGTTGCATATCAACTAGCGTTACCACTATCCATGTCTAATGTACATGACGTATTTTACGTGTCTCTATTGAAGAACTACGTTGGAGATCCATATCAAAGGTATTGACCACTGATCTACTGGATTAGATAGAAGATTTAACTATTGATGTCACACCCCAATTCCATACACTTCATAATGGTGTGATGAACCGCTAACAAACCAAAGGTTTAACCAGGATCTCGGACAAGCTGAATCTGATTTATCTAAACCTCATACATCCACATTCATAATCAGAGTAAATACACAATAGCGGAAGTCTTATAGTAAAATGAACCGAGAATCTACTGTAATATTAATATTTAGATAGTAACTTATTCTGTATCAACTAAGACATAAATAAATATCAAATACATGTCTTTATTAAATCCAAATAAAGAAAACTAGAAATCTAATCGAATACACATGAGTTGCACTCGCAAGAGGAGTCATGTGCATCCACTTCATCTTCAACTTCCATCGCCGCCACGTGATCATACACTGGAGCATTTACATAATCTTCGACAGTAGTACCCGCATCATCAACTAAAAATATTCGACGTCGAGGGGGTGAGCACACATCATGGCTCAGTGAGCAAACAAAACAATGCAACAATACATATGCATGCAGTCAATTCATATCTTTGGTCTGGTTTAAAATTTTCAATATGAAATAGAAAGGTTTAGGTAGTCAAAGGTTAACGTTTATTGACCCCGCCTCTATACACAAGTGTGTGACGCCACCCGAAGGTAACGTTTATTGTCGACTCACAAGCACCCAATTCATGAACATTGTACAACAAAGGTTAATGCTTATTGCTGTACAGTGCCATACCAACACGTAAGCCCCTGCTGGCGAGGGGTGCAAACTGGGCTTGCAACTAACCAATCCTAATGCCAAAAAGTGTATCCAAGGCCTCACCCAGTATCCCTCAGAACGTCCATAGAGATAGAGCTAAGGCCCCCCGATAGAGTCAGAGACTACAAGGACCGAGACCACCTCCCATGATGCTCTATGACGTAATAGTTCTACTAAAGTAATGGCGATACGACGATGCTAATGCACAAGACTTGAGTTAGAGATAGAGCTAGAGTGCTGAGGCCTAGCCTATGACACCCTCCCTGATACTCGCTCGCATCAAGTACACCAACCACACACATACATTCACATGCCTATTCTTATCATCATCATCATCATCATCATCATCATGTTATAAACAATAAGGTAAATATGCATGAATAAATAACAGAAATATTGGATGACATATTGTAAGCACATTATAAACATATTCGCATAGGATCAAGCATAGCATTGGACTCAAGAAAAGAGAAAATAGTTTGTTATTAACCAATTAGTTTAGAGTTCTGTTTTCTCACCTTAGCTTGCTAATAGATCCTCTTACAAGCTTTAAGATCACATTTATATTGTTATTATATTGCTAGAAGACCTAACAAAGTCGATAGAATTTAATTAGAATTAATTCTGAATTTAAAAACCATTCTGTTAACTGGGGGTCAGAGGTAGGGTCGGAGTAATGATCGACCCTAGGTGCGACCACCCTTATTCTGGGATTCCCGAACACTGGGGGTCGATGCTCAGGGTCTGGTAGGGTCGATTGGCCATCGACTCCCCATGCGACCCCCTGTGGGTTTTGGTCGATTTTCTTCCTTCAGTCCATTCTTCGTGTTTGGGGTCCTATGGCTTGCTCCTATAATCCATTCTACACATGTTCTATGGTCTATAACCATGATTCTACCACCTATATGACTTTCATGATTTTTTCCCATGGTTTTCCATGAAAATCTAACCATAGGTTGATGGTTTGGGTTTCTTCGAGATCATACTCTCTGCATTATCTATCCTAAGGTCTTTAGCAGTTCATGGAATTAGTATCCATACCTGAGAAGAATACTCCTTCTCTGCAACTCTTCTCCCTTGGCCTTCTTCTTTTCTTTCCTTCTATTTTCCTTCTCTTCCTTATCTTCTCTTTCTCTCAATTCAATTAGGGTTGTAAAAGGAGTAAAAGAGGCTTAGGGATGTCCTATTTATAGAGTAGAAACTCCTAAAATAAGTCCCATTGAGATTTGGAAGGAAACCCATCAAAATTAGAAAACTTTCCTAATTTTCAGATTTACCGAGTACCGGGGGTTGATAGGGGGGTCGGAGATCCCGTCGACCCTTGGTTCCTAAAGTGTCCGACCCCCCATGTAAAACTGGGGGTCTAACTTCTGTCTTGGGGGGCTCTGACCCTCCCTTGCTGGGTATGCGACCTTTCCCCTTAATTTAAGTGTTTTTGGATCAGTTTAATACCTGGGATCATGATCTCCTTCACGCACTTGGTCCATTTGGCTCATCCATGATGGGTAGACCTGGTTCAAGGTGGTAAGACCGGATTAGTTTGATACGGGTCTTACAACTCCCCCCTACTTATAAAAATTTCGTCCCCGAAATTGTTCATACCTTTGGAGTCAAATAAATGAGGGTATTGCTTTCGCATAGCACTCTCTTCTTCCCATGTAATTTCTTCCATGTCTTTACTTCTCCAAGTGACCTTAACATAATGGATATCTCGGTTGCGTAGTCGTTGAACCTTTCGACTAGTGATTTTAGTTGGTGTTACTTCAAAGGTCAAATCATCAGTCAAATCAGGTAGATCTACTGTCAAAACGTGCGTTGGATCCTTGACATACTTCTTCAATAAGGAAATATGAAATACGTCATGCACACTTGACATAGATGGTGGTAGTGCTAACTGGTAAGCCACTTTCCCACGCTTAGCTAGGATCTCATATGGCCCGACATATCTTGGACTTAGTTTCTCTTTTTGTCCGAATCGTTTCAGGCCTCGCATAGGCGATACCTTTAAGAATACTTTATCACCCACGACGAACTCAAGATCTCTGCGTCGAGTATCTGCATATTACTTCTAACGATTCTGGGTTGTTCTCACTCTTTCTTTGATAATGTTGACCACTCGACAAGTCTGTTCACCAAATTCTAGTCCAACGAGACTACGTTCCCCAACTTCGCTCCAAAACAATGGAGTTCGACACTTTCTGCCATACAGTGCTTCATGGGGTGACATCTGTATAGTGGCCTGATAGCTATTGTTATAAGAAAACTCGATTAGTGGTAACTTTTCATCCCATGATCCTTTGAAGTCAATTACACACGCTCGTAGCATATCTTCTAGAATCTGAATTGTATGCTCTGACTGTCCATCTGTCTATGGATGGAATGCAGTACTAAACTTCAGTGTTGTACCCATAGCCTTTTGTAGTCCTTCCCAAAACTTGGAAGTAAATCGTGGATCTCTATCGGACACAATGCTCTCTGGTACACCGTGTAATCGAACAATATTATCCACATACAGCTTTACTAACCTTTCTAGTGTATACTGAGGTCGTATCGGTATAAAGCGAGCTGTTTTTGTCAAGCGGTCTACAATCACCCAAACTGCGTCAACTACTCGAGGGGTCAGTGGTAATCCTGTGACGAAGTCCATAGTGATGCAGTCCCATTTCCATGCTGGTTCCGATAATGGCTGTAACAGTCCAGCGGGTCTTTGTCGCTCAGCCTTTACTTTCTGACAATTTAGGCATTGAGACACAAACTTAACTACATCTGCTTTCATTCCTCTCCACCCATATAGTTTCTTTAGATCATGATACATTTTTGTACTTCTAGGATGTATCGAATAGATGGTGGTATGGGCTTCTTTCATCAGTCGGTGTCTAATGTCCACACTTTCTGTTTCGGGTACACATATTCTTCCTTTGTACATCAGTACCTTCTCTTCGTCCAAGGTGAACTCAGGGTTAGTCCTACCTTTTTCGATGTCTTCTTGTACCGTTCTTAGGTAAGGGTCTGCTTTGATGGCTGTCTTCACTTCATCAATTATATCCGGTATAATCTTCAATGCGGCGAACATATTTGAAAACCGATGAATAAACCCTTGGTTGGCTGATCCATCCGTTGTATCTATCACATACTGCTCATTGTCGTGATTGAATACCATTCTGATAGTATGCATTGCTGCAGTTGTACTAACCTCCCCCTGAGATTTTATCATTTCCTTTCTGCTCAACGCATCTGCTACTACATTAGCTTTTCCCGGATGATACTGGATATCACAATCATAATCTTTCAATAGTTCTAGCCATCTTCTTTGTCTCATATTCAACTCCTTTTGATTAAATAAATAAGTAAGGCTTTTATGGTCCGATTTAATCTGGAATTTCTCTCCGTATAGGTAATGTCTCCATATCTTGACAGCATGTACTACTGCCGCTAACTCCAGATCATGAGTGGGATAATTCTTCTCATGTGTCTTTAACTGTCTTGAGGCATAATCAATTACTTGTTCTCCTTGCATAAGCACACACCTTAATCCCAGTCCTGATGCATCGGTGTATAGGGTAAATGACTGTCCGGGAACAGGAATAGTCAAAATCGGAGCGGATATCAATCTGGTCTTCAGGGTTTGGAAACTCTTCTTGCATTTATCTGTCCACACAAACTTTTCACCTTTCTTAGTCAGACTGGTGAGAGGTACGGCAATCCGAGAATAGTCTTCCACAAATCGCCGATAATAACTAGCGAGACCCAGAAAACTTCTAATTTCTGCAACTCTTTTTGGTGCTTCCCACTTTACAATAGCTTCGATTTTGCTGGGATCCACTTTGATTCCTTCAGCGGATACTACATTGCCTAGGAAGGCGACTTCACTTAGCCAAAACTCACACTTGGTAAATTTGGCATATAGCTTATCTTTCCTTAAACGTTGTAGAGCGGCGTTTAGATTCTTAATATGGGTTTCCTTGTCCTTGGAATATACAAATATATCATCAATAAATACAATAACCGACGTATCCAACATATCGTGGAAAACCCGGTTCATAAGTTCCATGAAAGTTGCTGGTGCGTTTGTTAATCCAAAAGACATGACCAAGAACTCATAATGTCCATATCTGGTCCTGAAAGCTGTCTTAGGAATATCACCATCCTTAATCTTCAACTGATGGTAGCCTGACCACAGATCGATCTTAGAAAATACTTTTGCTCCTTGCAACTGATCGAACAAGTCATCGATCCGAGGTAGTGGATATCGATTCTTGATTGTCAGTTTGTTTAACTCCTGATAGTCAATACATAATCGAACGCTACCGTCCTTCTTCTTTACGAATAATACTGGCGCTCCCCATGGTGATATACTGGGCGAATATAACCCTTGTCCAGCAGTTCTTGTAGCTGTACTTTCAATTCCTTTAGTTCAGTAGGAGCCATTTGATAAGGTGCTTTTGATACTGGTGCGGCTCCAGGTACAAGATCTATCACAAACTCTGTGGCTCGGTCGGGTGGTAATCCTGGTAGTTCCTCAGGAAATACGTCGGGGTAGTCCCGCACGACATCAATATCTTCCATCCGTGGTGCTTCCTTGGTGAGGTCGACCACTGATACTAGATATCCAACTGCTCCCTTCTCAAGGCACTTCTTAGCCTTTAGTGCTGAGAGTATGAGCTTGCTTTTACGGGGAAGTTTGGTTCCCGCAAAACTGAATTCTGCTCCTTCTTTGTCTTTAAATGTTAGCTTCTTTTCAGCGCATAGTAGGTTCGCAGAATGCCGAGCTAACCAGTCCATTCCCAAGATGACGTCAAAGTCTGCCATCCCGAGTTGGATTAAGGTTGCATCTAAGGTTTTCTCGCCAATAAGAATTGGACATGGCCATAGCCTTTTTCTAACTCCACTTCTAACCCCATCGGTGACCGTACAAGTATTTTGTAGTCTAATATTTTGATGGGTAAATTCAGCTTCTTTCCAAATGACACCGATATAAAAGAATGAGTAGCCCCTGAGTCGAAGAGTACTCTGGCAGGTATGCCATTTATAGGTACGATACCTGTGATTTTATTTTTCTTAGTCTACATGCTCATACAATGTAATACAACTTAAAAAAATTTCAGTCATACTTGTGACCACATTGGGTGATGCGGC
Organism: Protea cynaroides; assembly: GCA_028583415.1. Lineage (NCBI taxonomy): Eukaryota > Viridiplantae > Streptophyta > Magnoliopsida > Proteales > Proteaceae > Protea > Protea cynaroides. The sequence continues at coordinate 90,520,984 of CM053269.1, forward strand.
AGCATCTTCGGATGTAACAGCATAAACTCGTCCTTGATGTAGCTGCTTCCTGGGCTTAGGACACTCCCTTGCCATATGCCCCGCTTAGTTGCAGTTAAAACATTTTGGACCTTCCGTATTTGGCTTTGGCTGATGTTGAGCTACTGGGATAGTCTTGGGTGCAGTAGTAAAGCCTTGAGCACGAAAGGGTTTGAATGTCTTATTATTCCCTCCATTATAAGCATTTCCAGTTGGCCTTTTCATACCTTTGTTCTGTGTCAAATAGCTTTCCTTCTGGATCGATTCAATAACTAGAGCAATTTGCACAGCTTCATTATATATTTTCTTCTCCAATCCTATAACATACTCTCTGATGCTTCCTCTAAGCCCCGTGACAAACCTACGGGTCTTAGTGTCTTCTTCTTGCATGCTGAGTGGTGCAAAGAAAAACAGCTCCTCAAAACGCTGTTGATATGCATCCACGGACATCTGTCCCTGATATAAACTCAGGAACTCCTTCTCCATAGAATCTTTGAAGCTTCGAGGAAAGTACTTCTCAAAGAAAGATTCTTTATATATAGCCCAAGTCAATAGGGCGTGCTTGGTTAATAGATAGGTCCTGGTCGATTTCCACTAATGATGTGCATCGCCTTTTAGCATGAAGGCGGCATATAATACCTTTTCTTCTTCTGTAATAGTCATCATAAGAAAATTTCTCTCCATCTCGTCGATCCAATGTGCTGGCCTTAAAGGATCAAACGGTTTACCGTTAAATTCCTTGGGCTTCATCTTCAAGAATCTCTCAACCAGTCGAGAGTGATCCATCTGATTTTGGGGGTATGCCCCAAACATAGGTTGTGGATACTGATAATTAACCTGAGCTACTTCCAGACCTGGTACTGGAATCTGTGCAGCTGGTGGTTGAGGTGTTTGAGGTGCTGGGTGGTTACCCACGTGTGCTGCACTGGTTTGTCCAGTCAGCATTGGTGTAGCATGTGCTGCCTGGAACATAATCCCCATTGCTGCTTGCATTTGAGCCTGTGCATATTGCATTTGTTACAGCTGTTGCACTAAGTTCATAACCACGGTTGCTAACTCCGGTGGTGGAGGTGGCAGGTTTATAGGATTTGCTTGAACCGGATTTACCGGTGGTGCAACCTGTGGATTACCCTGTGCGTATATATTTTCTTGGCTGGTTTCCTCCACGGGTTGTGGTGGTGGAACTACGTTTTGGCTCTGCCTGGTTACTCTATGTCCAGCCATCTTCCTCTGATATTGGTGATGCCTGAAACAAACGTGAGGCAATCATTTATACTTCATGTAGGCACGCTAACCGATGTTATTTCAAAATTTCTAGGTCATTCTATGAAAAATACTATCTTTTCTATGCAGGATCGATGGTGTGGGTTGATGGTATGTCCGACCCTCAGTATCCGACCTTGGGAATGTACCCATTCTTCCCGAGAGCCAGGGGTCGATGCAGGGGTCGATGGGTGTCTGACCCCCAGGTGCGACCCCTAGTTTTGTGTCAGATTCCCGAGAGCTGGGGGTCGATACGGGGGTCGATGGATGTCTGACCCCCAAGTGCGACCCCTGGTTTTCTGTCAGGTTCCCGGGAGCTGGGGGTCAATATGGGGGTCGATGTTGGGGTCGATTATCCTGGTCGAATTCTCCGACCCCCGGACCAAAAATCAGATTTTTAAGGTCCAATTCTGGGTCCATTTCCCATTATTCCTTCCCCATTTCGACTCGTCTCCCACCTCTGAGCTGCTACAGTATCACTCCGCTATATTGGTCATTTCGGTTCCGTGTTTTGACGTCCACATCATTCCTACAGGTATGTCTTCTCATTTTTACCTGTTTTTAGGTTTTCATTTCTAGGTTTTTGCCCGTTTATCTTGTATTTTTCAAATTAAATTTTTTTCAACCGTAAAAATTTGATTTTTATTGGGGGCTTTTGTTATTGGTGACTCGAGGAACGAAAGCCATCAAAAATTTTTGAGTTTCATCGGTTGGTTATCGAGAAACTTGGATTTCGATCTTTTTGCCCTAATTTGTCGAAATTTCCGATTTCTCGCAATTTCTTCAAATTGGATTCCATTAGTTAGAATTTCCTACTGTGTGAGTGTTGTAGGATCTGTTAGAACCTACGTAAGTCCTCCTGTCCACGTGTAGGGGTGACAAGTGAGGCTTTTGGCCAACTTACGTCGTTGTAATGTCCCAATTTTTGGTTTTTACTCTTTACTAACCCATTATTGGTTTCTCTTTCTTATTTGCAGATACTATGGCTCGTACCAAAGTGCCTAGAGTTCGTGATCCTCTTCGTTTCCGTTCCAACGAAGCCGAGGCACAGTATGCCCACTACGCTTGCAAGAAAGTAGAGGGAGGTCGTAAGGTGAACTTGGCTGAGTTAGCCCTAGTTCAATGTGGAGAGAGCATTTGGTGATATGGGATGGCTCCCTGTCATTACTTACGACGCGTGCACCTGCCCCGACTTGGTATGCCAGTTCTATTGTAACCTCCAGGTGATGGGGGATAACAATGATGTTGAGAGGGGTCACGAGTTGCGCATCACGAGTTACATCAAAGGGGTGAACATCTCGTTTGACTATCGACAGCTAGCCGACCTACTGGGCATCTCCTATGATGGCCCCATGGTTTTCTGTGCTCTTGGAGAGCCCCAGTTCTTCTCTCTACAGATGAGGGCCGAGAACGATAACCAGCTCCTTCGTCCTGATCGCTGGCAGATGAGGGCTTGTTATATGCGTCCAGCTCCACGAGTATATTGCAAGATCATTCAGCATAACCTGATCCCACAGAGTGGTCATTACGAGAGGGTTTCCCAGCTGACCCAGTATCTTCTATACAGTATTTGCATTAGGCAGCCTGTCTGCCTTCCATACATCATCATGCGTACCATGATCACTGCTATGTTGCCCAGTCACACTGGTAACCTCCCTTACAGACGTATGATCACTATCTTGCTTACCCACCTGGGGGTTGATTTAGTGGATGAGAAGATTCAGGAGAAGTCCTTCTCATCGCCTCTAGATTGGGAGGCTATTTGCAAGATGGGCATGCAGGATGCTCAGGTTAGTGATGAGGAGAGGAACGTGATGGTGCGCCCTCGCACTCGCGTAGAGATAGCTGATGCTGAGGCAGCTGCCACCGCCACTGGAGTTCATATGGAGCCTGCTAGTGATGATGACCGTATATACATGGACGTAGACTCTATACCACCTCCTTCACCTACACATGCGGCTGGAGCTAGTACTTCATATGCGACTGGTCCTTCACATGCGGCTGGTCCTTCTCACCCACCTCCTGATATGATGGAGATATTGCATGAGATCAGAGAGGCTCAGCGCAGATCTGATCTGAGGATGGGGGAGTTACTAGATGCTCATCGGGTGAGAGTGGATGAGCTACTAGACGCCCAGCGTACATCAAACATGAGGATGGGAGAGCTCATAGAGGCTCAGCGCTGGACTGATCAACGGGTAGCTGATCTTACAGTTAGTCTTCAGACGGCCCAGACTCAGATAGGCTAGTTGACTAGAGTCTACGCTGAGGATTATGATAGAGATCATAAGGCACCGCCCCCTCCTTCACCTCCAGCTTCATGATTGTACTTATTTTCTTTCATTGTACTACAGAGTAACTGTCCGGGTTGTGGACTGTACTCTGTTTAAGCTATTTGTACATGTTTGTTTATCTCTCATTGTATTTAAAATTATTCTTCCTTCAATAGATGCATTATTTTCTTTTCAAATTTGATCTCAAACATCACTTGTTCTTATAGTGTGTTAATATTACAGTTTTTACTTTTATCCTATCTCAGTTCACAATTCGTCGTGAATGTATGCCAGTTTAGCGGACACGGCCTGAGATGCTCTGATACCAAGTTGTCACATCCCAATTCCGCACACTTCATAATGGTGTGATGAACCGCTTGCAAACCAACGGTTTAACCAGGATCTCGGACAAGCAGAATCCGATTTATTTAAACCTGATACATCCACATTCATAATCAGAGTAAATACACAATAGCAGAAGTCTTATAGTAAAATGAACTGAGAATCTTCTGTGATATTAATATTTAAATAGTAACTTATTCTGTATCAACTAAGACATAAATAAATATCAAATACATGTCTTTATTAAATCCAAATAAAGAAAACTAGAAATCTAATCGAATACACATGAGTTGCACTCGCAAGAGGAGTCATGTGCATCCACTTCATCTTCAACTTCCATCGCCGCCACGTGATCATACACTGGAGCATTTACATAATCTTCGACGGTAGTACCCACATCATCAACTAAAAATATTCGACGTCGAGGGGGTGAGCACACATCATGGCTCAGTGAGCAAACAAAACAATGCAACAATACATATGCATGCAGTTAATTCATATCTTTGGTCTGGTTTAAAGTTTGCAACATGCAATAGAAAGTTTTAGGTAGTCAAAGGTTAACGTTTATTGACCCCGTCTCTATACACAAGTGTGTGACGCCGCCCCAAGGTAACGTTTATTGTCGACTCACAAGCACCCAATTCATGAACATTGTACAACAAAGGTTAACGTTTATTGTTGTACAGTGCCATACCAACACGTAAGCCCCTGTTGGCGAGGGCTGCAAACTGGGCTCGCAACTAACCAATCCTAATGCCAAAAAGTGTATCTAAGGCCTGACCCCAGCATCCCTCAGAATGTCCATAGAGATAGAGCTAAGGCCCCCTGGTAGAGTCAGAGACTACAAGGACCGAGACCACCTCCCCTGATGCTCTACGACGTAATAGTTCTGCTAAAGTAATGGTGATACGACGATGCTAATGCACAAGACTTGAGTTAGAGATAGAGCTAGAGTGCTGAGGCCCAGCCTATGACACCCCCCCCCTGATACTCGCTCGTATCAAGTACACCAACCACACACATACATTCACATGCCTATTCGTATCATCATCATCATCATCATGTTATAAACAATAAGGTAAATATGCATGAATAAATAATAGAAATATTAGATGACATGTTGTATGCACATTACAAACATATTCGCATAAGATCAAGCATAGCATTGGACTCAAGAAAAGAGAAAACAGTTTGTTATTAACCAATTAGTTTAGAGTTCTGTTTCCTCACCTTAGCTTGCTAATAGATCCTCTTACAAGCTTTAAGATCACCTTTATATTGTTATTATATTGCTAGAAGACCTAACAAAGTCGATAGAATTTAATTAGAATTAATTCTGAATTTAAAAACCATTCTGTTAACTGGGGGTCGGAGGGAGGGTTGGAGTAATGATCGACCCTGGGTGCGACCACCCTTATTCTGGGCTTCCTGAACACTGGGGGTCGATGCTCAGGGTTTGGTAGGGTCGATTAGCCATTGACCCCCATGCGACCCCCTGTGGGTCTTGGTCGATTTTCTTCCTTCAGTCCATTCTTCGTGTTTGGGGTCCTATGGCTTGCTCCTATAATCCATTCAACACATGTTCTATGGTCTAGAACCATGATTCTACCACCTATATGGCTTTCATGATTTTCCCTCATGGTTTTCCATGAAAACCTAACCATAGGTTGATGGTTTGGGTTTCTCCAAGATCATACTCTCTGCATTATCTATCCTAAGGTCTTTAGCAATTCATGGAATTAGTATCCATACCTGAGAAGAATACTCCTTCTCTGCAACTCTTCTCCCTTGGCCTTCTTCTCTTCTTTCCTTCTCTTCCTTCTCTTCTCTTTCTCTCAATTCAATTAGGGTTGTAAAAGAAGTAAAAGAGGCTTAGGGACGTCGTATTTATAGAGTAGAAACTCCTAAAATAAGTCCCATTGAGATTTGAAAGGAATCCCATCGAAATTAGGAAACTTTCCTAATTTTCAGATTTACCGAGTACCGGGGGTCGATAGGGGGTCGGAGATCCCGTCGACCCCTGGTTCCTAAAGTGTCTGACCCCCCATGTAAAACTGGGGGTCTGACTTCTGTCTTGGGGGGGTCCAACCCTCCCTTGCTGGGTATGCGATCCTCCCCTTAATTTAAGTGTTTTTGGGTCAGTTTAATATCTGGGATCATGATCTCCTCAGTTTAATATCTGGGATCATGATCTCCTTCACGCACTTGGTCCATTTGGCTCATCCATGATGGGTAGACCTGGTTCAAGGTGGTAAGACCTGGTTAGTTTGATACGGGTCTTACAATTAAAGTGGTACCCGCCTAGTTCACTGGTTGGAAGGTACAACATCTCCAAAACTGGGATAATTATTATATGAAGGTAACTTGGCGAAGCCAAGATGGGAAGAAGATTGCGTGGGAAGAAGAAGATGCAATGCGAAAACAGTATTCCCATCTATTGAGTCTGAAATAAATTCAAATTTTGAGGACAAAATTTCTTTTAAGGGTGGTAGAGTTGTAAGACCCACATGTCACGAACGCGGTCTAACCTTACATTCTTGTGTCATGACCGGTCTTCCCATCATAATCGGCTCAAGTGAAACAATTGTATGAAGAAACCATAAGATAAGTTAAGCAACGAGTCAAATTTAGTTGGTGTGATTGACTATTTAAGATGGTGTGGAAGCAACCAGTCAAAAATTAAAAATCAAAAAATTTTGGTTGTGTGGTAGCAGTTCTGAGGGGTGTGGTCGACCACACATGAGACCACACGACGTGTGGTCACATATTTTGGACTTGTGATCGACGGATTCTACGACCCCACGTGCGACCACACGATGCTGAACTGACTCCATGTTTAGAAAACTTTCCTAATTTGAGGGGGGCTCCTTCCTAATTGAAGTGGGACTCTATATAGAGGTTTCCCTCTATATAAGGGACGTTCCTTAGTCTCTCTTTCTCTTTTAGAACCCAAATTGAAACTCTAAACCTAAGAGGAAAAGAGAGAGAGAGAGGAAGAGAAGGAGAAGAAGGAGATTTGGAGAAGAAGGCTGAGAGAAAGGTTTTACAAGAGAAGGTTCTAGCTCCCTACAATAAGTGAGGTATGGAACTTATCTCTGTAGATGTAGATTCTATTGAATAAGATTTCTATTATGGATTGGGGATGTCAAACCAATATGATCAATGTGATCCTTTGAGTAAATCCCAAGGATAACCATGTGGGATGGATTAGGGATAATGGTTAATGAAAAACTGTAAATAATGGCCATATGATAACCATAGGATGATCCCAAGTGATGAGCCAAGGAATCGACTCAAGAAGAATTCAGATTAAAGATGAAAATTGACCAAACATCATGTGGTCGCAGCCTGTGGTCGACCACAGGGTAACCAGAGGGTCGACCACAGCTATTTGGAAAGTTTCCAAGAAAGGTGCGGTCGCATGGTGTGGTCACACAAAATACGACCATAGTGTCCGACTACACAGTGTGTGGTCTCATATATTGCGACCACAGGTTCGACCACACATCTGACCACACGATGACAGCATGCATATTTTGAGACTAGACAAAGTTTTTTACTACTGTAATTTGATAAACTTGAACCCTAACTTCAATATATTAATTGTTTAAATTCTTAATAGATTCAAAGTGACTTCCAAAGCTTGAAAGAGGAACAAATATCAATCAAAGGTGAGGGAACAAGACCTAAACTAATTGGATATTAAAAAGCTGTTTTATTTCATTGTGTCCAATACCATGAATATTTCTATGATTGCTTGCTTGTAATGTGCATCTTACATGTCATTCAATATTATTGTTATATTTTGCTAATGCATATTTATTTTTATCTATTTACAATATGATGAGGATGATGCTAGGGATAGACATGTGAATGTATGTGTGTGGTTAGTGTGCTTGATGCGAGTGGAGCGCCAGCATTGTTCGTGAAAAAGAAGGACAGTAGCATTCGACTGTGTATAGATTATCAAGAATTGAATGAGCTTACAATCAAGAATCGATACCTGTTGCCTCGAATCAATGACTTGTTCGATCAGTTTCAAGGTGCCAAATTGTTCTCCAAAATTGATCTTCATTCAGGATACCATCAGTTGAAGATTAAGGAAGGTGATATTCCGAAGACAGCATTCAAAACCAGATATGGACATTATGAATTTTAAGTCATGTCTTCTGGATTGACTAATGCACCCATAACTTTTATGGAACTCATGAATCGGGTATTCCATGATATATTGGATACATCAGTCATTGTTTTTATTGATGACATACTAGTCTACTCCAAGGACAAAGAAACTCATGTCACAAATCTAAGAGCCGCTCTGTAGCGATTAAGAAAAGATAAGTTTTACGCAAAATTTATAAAGTGTGAGTTCTGGCTACATAAAGTCGCTTTCTTAGGCCATGTTGTATTCGCTGAAGGAATTAAAGTGGATCCTAGCAAGATTGAAGCCATTATGAAATGGGAAGCACCTAAGAATGTTGCAGAAATCAGAAGTTTCTTAGGTTTAGCTGTTACTATCGACGATTCATGGAAGATTACTCTAGAATCACCGTACCTCTCACCAGTCTATCAAAGAAAGGAGAAAAGTTTGTTTGGACCGATAAATGTGAAGAGTGTTTTCAAACATTGAAGGCTAGATTGATATCAGCACCCATCTTGATTATTTCGATCCCAGGACAACCATTTATCTTGTACATTGATGCATCTGGGTTAGGTTTAGGATGTGTATTTATGCAAGGAAAACAAGTAGTTGCATATGCCTCAAGACAACTAAAGACACATGAGAAGAACTATCCCACTCAAGATTTTGAATTAGCAACAGTAGTACATGTTATTAAGATATAGAGACATTATTTGTATGGAGAGAAATTTCAGATTAAATCAAATCATAAGAGTCTCACTCATCTTTTTAATCAGAAGGAGTTGAACATGAGACAAATAAGGTGGATGAAATTATTGAAGGATTATGATTGCGATATTCAGTATCATCCAGGAAAAGCTAATGCAGTTGCTGATGCACTAAGCAGGAAAGCAATGACAGAATCCCAAGAAGAAGTTAGTACAAATGCTATGGCGTGTGTCATAGGGAGAGTATTTAATTACGGTAAAGAGAATTAGTGATTGATATTCCGAATGAATAAACTAACCAAGGGTTTATTCATCTATTCTCAAACATGTTTGCTACATTGAAGATTGTACCTGATCTATTAGACAAAGTGAAAGCCGCTATTAAATTAGACCCTTATCTGAGAACGGTGCAAGAAGATCTTGAAAAAGGTAGGACTACTCCTGAGTTCACCTTGGATGTTGAAAAGGTACTAAAATATAAAGGAAGGGTATGTGTTCTTGAAAATGAAGACTTGGATATTAGACACAGACTAATGAATGAAGCTCACACCACTGCTTATTCGGTACACCCTAGAAGTACGAAGATGTATCATGATCTAAAGAAACTATATTGGTGGAAAGGAATGAAAGCGGATGTAGCAAAATTTGTGTCTCAATGCTTGAAATGTCAACAAGTAAAGGTTGAAAAGTAAAGACCTGTAAGATTGTTGCAGCCACTGCCAGAACCAGCATGAAAATGGGACTGCATCACTATGGACTTTGTCACTGGGTTACCATTGACTCCCCGAGTAGTTGACGCGGTATGGGTGATTGTAGATCGTTTGACCAAGACAGCTCGTTTCATAACTATACGACCTCAGTATACCCTAGAGAGGTTAGCTAAGCTTTATGTAGATAATATTGTCCGATTACATGGTGTACCTGAAAGCATTGTGTCCGACAGAGAACCACGATTTACCTCAAAGTTTTGGAAAGGATTACAGAAGGCTATGGGTACAACATTGAAGTTTAGTACTGCATTCCATCCTCAGACAGATGGACAGTCGGAGCGTACTATTCAGATTTTAGAAGACATGTTTCGAGCTTATGTTATTGATTTCAATTTCAATGGATCATGGGATGAGAATTTACCATTGATTGAATTTTCTTATAACAACAGCTATCAAGAGACTATACAGATGTCACCCTATGAAGCACTGTATGGTAGGAAATGTCGAACTCCTTTGTTTTGGAATGATGTTGGAGAACGGAGTATTGTTGGACTAGAGTTTGTTGAAGAGACTTGTCGAGTAGTCAACATTATGAAGGAAAGAGTCCGAATAGCTCAGAACCGTCAAAAGAAATATGCAAATAATCAATGCAGAGATCTCGAATTCACCATAGGTGATAAGGTATTTCTAAAAATTTCTCCTATGCGTGGTTTGAAAAGATTTGGACAGAAGGGAAAGCTGTGTCCCAGATATACTGGACCTTATGAAGTTCTAAATAGACGTGGAAAAGTAGCATATCAGTTAGCACTACCACCATCCATGTCAAGTGTGCATGATGTATTTCATATCTCATTACTGAAGAAGTATGCCAGAGATCCAACACACGTGTTAACAACGGATCCACCGGATTTGACTAGAGATTTGACATTCAAAGTAGTACCTTTTGAGATTACTGGCCAAAAGGTGCAAAGTCTTCGCAACTACGACATTTACTACGTTAAGGTTACTTGGAGAAGCCAAAATGTAGAAGAAGTTACATGGGAAGAAAAGAACGCTATGCAGAAGCAATATCCTCACCTATTCAACTCGAAAGGTATATGCAAATTTCAAGGATAAAATTAATATAAGGGGGGGGGGGAGTTGTAAGACCTGCACCCACTAACTTGGTCTAACTGTGTCGTGCCAGGTCTTTCCATCGTTTCTGGACCAAGTGGACCGAGCGTGTGAAGATAGATCATAAATCAGGTATGAGAATTGAGTTAAAAACACTAAAAATATACCTAAGGTCACATGCCTGGGTAGATATGGTTGACCATAAGGAAGGGAACCAAAAACCTCAAATCTAGAACCCTACGGTCGATGATTTTGACCATACGGTCGATGGTTTATGCAACTGTATGATCGACCATGAGAACCCAGATCAGACTCTGAGTTTTGGAAACTTTCCTAAACTAAGGGATTGCTTTCCTAATTGAAAGAGGACTCTATATGGAGAGTTTTACTCTATATAAAGGACGTCCCTCAGTCCTTTTTCACTCTTTTAGAACATTAGTAAACCCTAGAGAAAGAAAAGGAAGAGAAGGAAGAGAAGGAGAAGAAGAAAAAGACAAGGAGAAGAGTTTGCTGAGAAGAGATTGGCTCTCTATCACAAGCAAAGGTATGAAACGAATCTCTGGAGATGTAAACTCTAAGTGTAAGACTTCTATGGAGAATAGGCAATATCAACCTATTATGATCTATGTGATTTCCTTGAGAAAATCCCAAGGAAAACCATAAGGAGTGAATTTGATGATTAGGGTTGATAAGAAATTACTAATGATGGTCATTGGATGACCTTAGAATAAAACCCATTGAAGAATAGAAGAATTGACCCAGGAGGAACTCGAATTTCATGTAAAATGTGACTAAAAATCTCAAGGTAGCCGCTACGGTCAACCATAGCATGACCAGTATGACCAGAGGATCGACCATAGGCATTCGGGAAGATTTCAGAAATCATATGGTGGCAGCTATGGTTGCACCATATGCGACCATAGGGTATTGATCGTATACAGTAAGGTCAATACAACATGAGACCATAGGACCAATCAGGCACCTATTAGTGCTCTATTTTGATTTTCGACTACTATAACATGTCACATATAAACCCTAACTGAAATTCATATAATTTTTAGGTTGTTAAATCAATTCAAAGAGAAATTCAAGGCTTGAAAGGACATCAAGAATTGCTAATAGGTGATGGAACAAGACCTAAACTAAATGGATAATAACAAACTATTTATTTTTATTAAATCCAGTGCCATGATTGATTCTATGCTTGTATGCTTATAATGTGCATCTCATATGTCATCCAATATTCTTGCTATTACTGTTCATGCATATTTAATTCTGTTTATTTATAACATGATGATGATGATGATGCTAGGAATAGGCATGTGAATGTATGTGTGTGGTTGGTGTGTTAGATGCTAGTCGAGCATTAGTGGGAGTACGTGGCATGGTGGTCTTCGACCTCGTCACCAGACTCTAGCTCTATCTCGACTTAAGTCTTGCCCACTGACATCGTTGTATCACCATTACCTTAGCAGAACTATTACGTCGTATGGCATCAGGGGAGGTGGTCTCGAAACGTGTGGTCTCTGACTCTGCCAGGGGGCCTTAGCTCTATCTCTATGGACGTATTGAGGGATGCTGGGGTGAGGCATTGGCTACACTGTTTGGCATTAGGATTGGTTAGTTGCGAGCCCAGTTTGTAAGCCCTCGCTAATAGGGGCTTACGTGTTGGTATGGGAGGGCATCAAGAGAAGTGTTGGGGGTGTTTGATCCGGACACTTGAGCTCTATCTCTATTCCATGATGGCTGCATGTGGGACGGCAATGGTGTTTGATCCATTGGGCGGATTCACACACTCGTGTATAGAGGTGCGGTGGCCACCAAACCTTTCTATCGCACATTGTAAACTTATAAATCAGACCAAAGATATGTATTGAATGCATGCATATGTTTGTTGCATTATTTTGTTTGCTCACTGAGCCGTGATGTGTGCTCACCCTTTCGACATCGAATATTTTTAGTTAATGATGCAGGTCCTATCGTTGAAGAATATATGAATGTGTCGACGTATGGACACGTTGCTGTGATGGACGTAGAAGCTGAAGAAGACGCGTATGATTCATCATGAGAGTGCAACCAATGTGTTTTTGCTTAGGTTTAGTTATAGTTTGAACATCGGATATGTAATTGATTATTTATTTCTATGTCTTGTGGTTTGGAGATAATTGGATTAAATATTTATTTATCATTGTTAGACCCTTAGTTCATTATCTATAAGACTTCCGCTTATTTGTTTATTATCTCTGATTATTAATGTGGAATGTGTGTGTGGTTTGATATGGTGGATACGACCTATGCGAGATCCTAGGTGAACCGTTGGTTTATTGGCTGTTCATGACACCATTCTGGTTAGACCAGAATTGGGGTGTGACAGGTTTAGTCTGTAGTAATTAAGGCATTCTAACATGTCTACTTTTATGTCAGTAACATGCTAAGCCTGTTATGATAACATGCTATGTTTCCCTTGATAACATGCTATGATTATGCTTATAACATGCTGTCCAATAAACTGCTATTATTGAGCATGCATTTGCATAACAACAACTATATATCTTTGTGTAATGATTTTTGGATGGTATGATGGTCTTGAGGCATGTGGGAACATAATACACGGACCATGTTGTTTTATGCTATTACCTTAGCGGGGGCACGGTGGTCCATGGGAGTGGTGCCAAGGGTCCTTGCTGGGGTAACGCCTTGTTTCATCTTATATATATATATATATATATATATATGATCACCATGTATGATGGTGCATATGTTGCGTGGGAATGTGGGCACATGCATCATGTTAAAATTGTTAATACCCTAGAGGGGGACACGATGATCTATGGGAGTGGAGCCAAGGGTCTCTTCTGGAGTGCAACCCTATTTAAAATGGATGCACATGATAGACATAGGTGGTGACATTACCCTGTATCCTATGCCCTTGAAGTAGGGGTTAAAATAATGGTGTAGACTCATACTTCCAAAGGTTGGGTGACCCAAGGGGAGAGTCAGTGATGTGTACGTAGGTGCGCGGTAGCTGGCATGAGATGGAGTCTATGGTAGGAGGTGACGAGCCTGAAGGGTTTAGAGAACCTGGATGGGGGTTCACTTGTAGAAGGAGTTTAGTGATCTGGAATCTCATATTCTTCTTTTACCTTGCCCGGTGTATGATAGTTGGAGGCTAGTGGCTATAGGCAAGACCGAAAGAGTTGGCTGAATCTCAATAGGACACCATAGTAGTACATTGTGTGAGACCTAATTAATGAACTCATTTCATATCATTGGATGTTGGATGATGCATGCATGTGATACTGAACTTCTCACTGACCTGGGATGAGAGCTCACTTCGTATCGATACTTTTTTTTTAAATGTTGATGTAGATGATTATACTGTGGCTGAGTTCATGGAGGACTCACTGGTTAGTGATGCTACTAGTGCTGATGATGCTACTAGAGAGCATGGTGAGGGCTATACTTATCACCATTGCATTTATGCTTGATGCTCCCCTCTCTATACTTTCCTTTTACGATTTGACTCAGATGTGGATAGACATTGAGATCTATTTGAAACAATGATTTCAGATTTTCTCTTTTAATTCGGGATATTTGTATATGAGTTATTATGGTATTTTGTGAAGACCAACGTGATGTGAGTTTCATAAGACTTGTCTTACTTTATATTATGATATCACATAGTTGGCATCTGGCATTTATTATTGCCTTCGCTATTATTACTCTAATTGCTACCATTATTATTGTGGTTATTGTTTATGTACACTATGGGATTTGTATGGTAGATCACTGTAGTTGTTGACCGCTGGAAGATTCAGATTGGCTATTTGGGTTGACCAGGATATCATGCCTAATTCTTTGAAATGGACTATGACAACACTTGGTACCAGAGCACAACTAATCTGATTCTACCTAAAGATTTCCCTTGCACACGAATTATCACATGTTAATAAGAGATGCTTAGGATCTAACTTAAAAGACATGTACGAACCAACAATAGTAAGTAGGGAAATAATACCCTAGTTGAATAACTGTCACACCCCAATTCTGCATCATTCAGAATGGTGTGATGAATCACTAATAAACCAATAGTTCAACCAGGATTTCTAATAGGCTGTGTCCGTTGAAAATAAAACCATACACATCAACAACCATAATCAGAATAAATACACAATAGCGAAAGTTTTAATATCAAATGAACTGAGGAATCTAACTGTGATAATCAATAATAAAATATCAAGTTATGTTGTATTAACCGAGACATAAGTAAATAAAATATCAAATTACATTTCCTTAATAATTCAAATAAAAATCTAATCGAAAATGCATGCGTTGCACTCGCATGAAGAGTCATGCATTTCCACTAAGTCTTCAGCTTCAATCACAGCGATGTGCCCATACGCAGAAACATTCATATAGTCTTCCACCGTGGTACCTGCATCATCAACTAAAAATATTCGACGTCGAAAGGGTGAGCACACATCACGGCTCAGTGAGCAAACAAAACAATGCAACAAACATATGCATACATTCAATTCATATCTGTGGTCTGGTTTATAAGTTTGCAATGTGCTATAGAAAGGTTCGGTGGTCACCTCACCTCTATACACGAGTGTGTGAATCCTCCCAATGAGTATCGGCACTGTCGTCCCACATGCACCCACCATGGACAATATACACCCCATGAAAATGGCATGGCTGTACCGGTTGCCCATACCAACACGTAAGCCCCTGCTGGCGAGGGCTTGTAAACTGGGCTCGCAACTAACCAATCCTAATGTCAATCAGTATATCCAAGGCCTCATCCCAGCATCCCTCAATACATCCATAGAGATAGAGCTAAGGCTCCCCGGCAGAGTCGAAGACTACAAAGTCCGAGACCACCTCCCCTGATACCCTACAATGTAATAGTTCTGCTAAGGTAATGGCGATACGACGATGTCAGTGGACATGACTTGAGTAGAACCATGGCACAATATACACCCCATGAAAACGGCATGGCTGTACCTGTTGATACCATCCCTTACCCGCACCATGTACACTAACCACACACATACATTCACATGCCTATTCCTAGCATCATCATCATCATCATGTTATAAATAAACAGAATTAAATATGCATGAACTGTAATAGCAGGACTATTAGATGACATATTGAATGCACATACAAGCATACACGCATAGAATCAGTCATGGCATTGGACTCAAGAAATAAAAATAATTTATTATTAGCCAATTAGTTTAGATCTTGTTCCCTCACCTTTGCTTGAGTGTTGATCCTCTTTCAAGCTTTAAAACCACTTTTATATCAATAGGAAAACCTAACAAGTCGATAGATTTTGGTTAGAAGTCATTCCGGCATCATTAGGCTTGTTTTTAAGCATGGGTCGCAGGGTGGGTCGCAGGTAGGGTAGCAGTCTACATCGATCCCCAGGGTAGGGTCAATGCCAGGGTCGGATGTTCCATCGACCCCGGGTGTGACCACCCCTATTCTGGACTTCCTGAATACTGGGGGTCGATCCTGTGGTCTGGTAGGGTCGATTCCCAATTGACCCCACGTGCGACCCCCATGGGTTGAGTCGAGATTTTCATTCTACAGTCTATTCCTTTACGTTTGGGTCCTATGGCTTACATCCACAATCCATTCTAGGCTTGTTCTATGGCTTAGAACACTAGGTTTCTTCCTTACCTTGTCTACCATGATTTCTCCATGGATTTCATCGAAATCTTCCCATGGGAGTATGATTTGGGTTCCTCCTAGACCATACTCTCTTCATGAACTATTCTAAGGTTTTAGATTATCAAATAGAAAGCTTGCCCATACCATAGGTTTGCTGAGATTCAGAGGTTTCTCTGAATTCTTTAATTCGGTCCTCTTCTCCAACTTTCCTTCTCTTCTTCTTCTCTTCTCTTTCTCTCACTCTCAATTAGGGTTTCAAAAGGAGTGAAAGCGGCTTAGGGACGTCCTATTTATAGAGTAGAATCTCTAAAAATAAGTCCCATTGAGATTAGGAAGGAATCCCATTGAAATTTGGAAAGTTTCCTATTTGTGATTTCTGTCGACAAACAGGGGGTCGATGAGGGGGTCGGAGATCCCGTCGACCCTCAGTTCCTAAGTTGTCCGACCCCTAATGAAATATCAGGGGTCTGACTTCTATGTGAGGGGGGGGGGTCGACCCTGCCTACCTAGGTATGCGACACAGCCCTCCCATTCACTGTTTTTGGGTTAGTTTAGTACCTGGTTTCGCCATTTCCTTCAGACACTTGGTCTATTTGGCTCGACCATGATGGGTAGACCTGGTACAAGGTGGTAAGACCGGTTAGATCGTTACGGGTCTTACAACTCCCCCCTACTTATAAAAATTTCATCCTCGAAATTGTTCTTACCTTTCGAGTCGAATAGATGAGGGTATTGCTTTCGCATAGCATTCTCTTCTTCCCATGTGATTTCTTCTATATCCCTTCTTCTCCAAGTGACCTTAACATAATAAATGTCACGGTTACGTAGTCGTTGCACCTTTCGGCTGGTGATTTTAGTTGGTGCTACTTCAAACATCAAATTCTCAGTCAAATCAGGTAGATCTACTGTCAATACGTGCGTTGGGTCTCTGACATACTTCTTCAACAAGGAGATATGAAATACGTCATGCACACTTTACATAGATGGTGGTAGTGCTAACTAGTAAGCCACTTTTCCACGCTTAGCTAGAATCTCATATGGTCCGACATATCTCAGACTTAATTTCCCTTTCTGTTCGAACCGTTTTAAACCTCGCATAGGTGACACTTTCAGGAATACCTTATCACCTACGGCGAATTCAAGGTCTCGGCGTCTAGTGTATGCATATTGCTTCTGACGATTCTGAGCCGTTCTTACTCTTTCCTTGATAATGTCGACTACTCGACAAGTCTCTTCAACAAATTCTGGTCCAACAATACTACGTTCTCCAACTTCATTCCAAAACAAAGAAGTTCGACACTTCCTGCCATACAAAGCTTCATAGGGTGACATCTGTATAGTAGCCTGATAGCTATTGTTATAAGCGAACTCAATCAGTGGTAACTTTTCATCCCATGATCCTTTGAAATCAATTACACAAGCTTGGAGCATGTCTTCTAGAATCTGAATGGTGCGCTCCGACTATCCGTCTATCTGGGGATGGAATGCAGTACTGAACTTCAGTGTTGTACCCATAGCCTTCTGTAATCCTTCTCAAAACTTTGAAGTAAATCGTGGATCTCTGCCGGACACAATGCTTTCAGGTACACCGTGTAATCTAATAATGTTATCCACATACAGCTTAGCTAACCTCTCCAGTGTATACTGAGGTCGTATCGCTATAAATCGAGCTGTTTTAGTTAGTCTGTCTACAATCACCCAAACTGTGTCAACTACTCGGGGAGTCAATGGTAACCCTGTGACGAAGTCCATAGTGGTGCAGTCCCATTTCCATGCTGGTTCTGGTAACGGCTGTAACAGTCCTGCTGGTCTTTTTCGTTCAGCTTTCACCTTCTGACAATTTAGGCATTGAGACACGAACTTGGCTATATCTGCTTTCATTCCCCTCCACCAATATAATTTTTTTAGGTCATGATATATTTTTGTACTTCCAGGGTGTATCGAATAGGCGGTGGTATGGGCTTCCTTCATTAGGGTGTCTAATGTCCAGACTTTCTGTCTCAGGTACACATATTCTTCCTTTGTACTTCAGTACCTTTTCATCATCTAAGGTGAACTCAGGAATAGTCCTATCTTTTTCGATGTCTTCTTGTACCGTTCTTAGATAAGGGTCCGCTTTAATCGCTATTTTCACTTCCTCAAGTATATCGGGTACAATCTTCAACGTGGCAAACATATTTGAAAACTGATGGATAAACCCTTGGTTGGTTGATTCACCCGGTACACATCTATCACAAACTGCTCGTTACCGTAATTGAATACTCTTCTGGTAGTACACAGTGCAGTAGTGGTGTTAACCTCTTCTTGAGATTTCATCATTACCTTTCTACTCAGTGCGTCTGCAACCATATTAGCTTTTCCTGGATGATACTGGATATCACAATCATAGTCTTTCAATAGTTTCAGCCATCTTCTTTGTCTCATATTCAAGTCCTTCTGATTAAAGAGGTAAGTAAGACTTATGATCTGATTTAATCTGAAATTTCTCTCCGTACAAGTAATGTCTCCATATTTTGACAGCATGTACTAATTCCAAATCATGAGTGGGATAGTTCTTCTCATGTGTCTTCAATTGTCTTGAGGCATAAGCAATTACTTGTTCTCCTTACATATGTACACATCCTAATCCCAGTCCTGACGCATCAGTGTACAAAATAAATGGCTATCCTATAATCGAAATGGTCAAGATTGGAGCTAATATCAATCTAGCCTTCAATGTTTGGAAACTCTTCTCGCATTTATCAGTACACACAAACTTTTTGCCCTTCTTAGTCAAACTGGTAAGAGGTATGGCAATTCGGGAATAGTCTTCCACAAATCGTCGATAATACCCAGCTAGACCTAAGAAACTTCTAATTTCTGCAACGCTCTTCGGTGCTTCCCACTTCACAATAGCTTCAATCTTGCTATGGTCCACTTTAATTCCTTCAGTGGATACAACATGGCCTAGAAAAGAGACTTCCTTTAGCCAAAACTCACACTTTGTAAATTTAGCGTAGAGCTTCTCCTTCCGTAATCGCTACAGAGCGGCGTTTAGATTCTTTATATGAGTATCCTCATCTTTAGAGTAGACCAATATATCATCGATGAATACAATAACCGATGTATCCAACATATCGTGGAATACCCGATTCATAAGTTCCATAAAGGTTGCTGGTGCGTTCGTTAATCCAAAAGACATGACCAAAAATTCATAATGTCCTTATCTGGTCCTGAATGCTGTCTTAGGAATATCACCGTCCTTAATCTTCAACTGATGGTAGCCTGACCGAAGATCGATCTTGGAGAATACTTTGGCACCTTGCAACTGATCGAACAAGTCATCGATCCGAGGCAATGGATACCGATTCTTGATTGTCAGTTACTCAGTTCTCAGTAGTCTATACATAGTCGAATGCTACCGTCCTTCTTCTTTACAAATAATACTGGTGCTCCCCATGGTGATATGCTAGGTAGGATGTAACCCTTGTCCATCAGTTCTTGTAGTTATACTTTTAATTCCTTTAATAGAGTAGGAGCCATTCGATAAGGTGCTTTAGATATTGGTGCGGCTCCGGGTATTAGATCTATAACAAACTCTGTAGCACAGTCGGGTGGTATTCCTGGTAGTTCTTTAGTAAATACATCTGGATAGTCACGCACGACATCAATATCCTCCATTCGTGGTGTTTCTTTGGTAAGATCGACCACAGATACTAGATACCCAACTGCTCCTTTCTCGAGGCACTTCCTAGCCTATAATGCAGAGAGTATGAGCTTTCGTTTACGGGGAAGTTGGTTCTCGAAAAACTGAACTCTGCTTCTTCTTTGTCTTTAAATGTCAGCTTCTTTTCGGCACACAATAGATTTGCAGAATGTCGAGCTAACCAGTCCATTCCCAAGATGACGTCAAAGTTTGCCATCTCAAGTTGGATCAAGGTTGCATCCAAAGTCTTTTCATCAATCAGAACTAGACATGGCCCATAACCTTTTTCTAACTCCACTTCTAATCCCATAGGTGATCGTACAAGCAGTTTGTAGTCTAAGAATTTAAGGGGTAGATTTAGCTTATTTCCAAATAACACAGATATAAAAGAATGAGTAGCTCCTGAATCAAAGAGTACTCTGGCGAGAATTCCATTAATAGGTATGATACCTGTGATTTATTTTGGTTTAGTCTACATGGTCACATAATGTAACAGAAAATGATAAGGTTCAGGTCATACCTGTGACCACATCAGGTGATGCGACAGCATCCTCGGATGTAACCGCATAAACTCTGCCTTGTTGTAGTTGCTTCTTGGGCTTAGTACACTCCCTTGCAATATGCCCTACTTGATTGCAGTTAAAACATCTTACTCCTTCACTGACTTGCTTTTGTTGTTGTGGAGCTGCGGGGGTAGTCTTGGCTGCAGCATTAAAGCATTGAGTACGGAAGGGTTTGAACACCTTGGTGTTCCCTCCGTTGTAAGAATTTTCATTTGGCCTTTTTATTCCTCTATTTTGAGCAAAATAACCCTCTTTCTGGCTCGACTCTATCACTCGAGCAATTTGTGCCACTTCATTATAGATTTTCTTTTCAAGTCCCAGAACATGCTCGCGGATGTTTCCCCTAAGTCCCATGACGAACCTTCAGGTCTTGGTGTTTTCCTCTTGCATACTGGCGGGTGCAAAGAAGAATAGCTCCTCATAACGCTGTTGATATGCATCCACGGTCATCTGCCCCTGATATAAACTCAGGAACTCTCTTTTAGGAAAGTACTTCTCAAAGAATGCCTCCTTATAAATATCCCAAGTCAGTTGGGCGTGCTTTGTTAATAAATATGTCTTGGTAGACCTCCACCAATGGTGTGCATCTCCTTTCAGCATAAAGGTGGCACACAATACTTTCTCTTCTTCATTTACTGTCATCATCATAAATTTCTTTCCATTTCGTCAACCCAGTGTGCCGGCCATAAAGGATCTGCTGGCTTGCCATTAAATTCTTTGGGCTTCATTTTCAGAAAACGCTCCATCAGTCTGGAGTGGTCTAGTTGTTGCGGGATGCCCTATACATAGGTGGTTGGTATTGATATCCACCTTGAGCTACCTCAGGATTCTACACTTGAGCCTACATGATGGGAGTCTGAGGTGCGTGGGGTATTGTGTTGCTTCCCCCTGGTACTATGCTTGCCTGTCCTGCTGGCATCGGTGTCGTATGTGCAGTAAAAAAGGTCATGCCTATGGCAGCTTGCATAGTAGCTTGTGCATGTTGTATTTGCTGCAGTTGTTGGGCCAAATTCATTACTACTTTTGCCAGGTCTGTAGGTGGAGCTGGTAGATTTGTAGGATTTGTCTGCCCATTAATTACGGACGGTGCCGTGTTCGTATTCCCTTGTGTTTCCGGGTGTGTCTGGCTATCTTCCCCCACAGGTGGTGGTGGTGGGATAGAGTTATTATGGCTTTGTCTGGTCACTCTGCGTCCAGCCATTATCTGTTCTGATAGTGGGAATGCCTGAAAATCATAAAACACGTGAGGCAATCATTATATACTTCATTCTCATATTTTAAAACCACTAACAAATGCAAATTTCAAATTTTTAGATCATTCTATCGAAAATGCTGTATTTTCACTGCAGGGTCGATGAATGTCTGACCCTCAGTATGCGACCCTGAGGAATCAATGATTTTTCCCGAGAGCCGGGGGTCGATGGATGTCCGACCCAGGGTTTGACCCCTGGTTCTCTGTCAGATTACTGAGAGCCGAGGGTCGATGAGGGGGTCGGAGGGGGGTCGGATGTCTTGGTCGAATTCTCCGACCCTCGGACTAAAAATCAAGTTTTTATTTCCGATTTTGAATCCATTTCTCATTCTTCCTCTTCCTTTCCGACTCGGCTCGTCCCTCTGAGTTGCTACAGTGCCAACTCGGACTCTTTGGTGCTATTTGCTTCTTATTTCGATGTCCACACCTCGTCTACAGGTATGCTCTCTACATTTTCATGTTTTTAGGTTTCCTTAGCTAGGTTTTTGCTCATTTAACTCATTTTCTTCATATTAAACTTTTTTCAATCGTAAAAATTTGATTTTTATTGGGGGCTTTTTTTGTTGGTGACTCAATGGATGAAAGCCCTAAAAAATATTTGAGTTTCATTGGTTGGTTATCAAGAAACTTGAATTTTCCCATTTTGCCCTAATTTGTCGAGATTTTTGAATTTCTTGAAATTTCTTCAAATTCGATCTCTTTAAATGAAATTTCCAACTGTATGAGTCTTGCAGGATCATTTAAAACCTTTATAAGTCCTCCTGCCCACGTGTATGGGTGAAAAGTGAGGCTTTTGATCAATTTACGTCGTTATACTGCAGAAATTTTTGGATTTTTCATCCTTACTAACCCAATATCTGTTTCTCTTTGTTTTTACAGATACTATGGCTCGTACCAAAGTACCCAGGGTTCATGACCCAGTACGCTTCCGTTCTAACGAGGCGGAGACACAGTATGCCCGCTATTCTCGTAAGAAGGTAGAGGGAGGTCTCCGGGTAGACTTGGCTAGCCTGGCATTGTTCGATGTGGAGAGGGCTTTTGGTGACATGGGTTGGCTTCCTATGATCACCTATGACGCCTGTACTCGGCCGGATCTGGTGAGACAGTTCTACTATATTCTCTGGATGGTGGGAGATTACAATGATACAGAGAGGGGTAGAGAGCTTCGGATCACCAGCTACGTCAAGGGGGTCGAGATTTCATTCGATTATCGGCAGCTAGCCGACTTGTTGGGCATTTCATATGACGGCCCCTTGGTGTTCTGTGCTCCTGGAGAGCCCCAGTTCTTTTCATTGGAGATGAGAGCTGAGATTGACTGTCAGATCATCAGAAAGGATCGCTGGGAGATGAAAGCGATCTATCTTCGTCTTGAGCCTCGGGTGTACTGCAAGATTATACAGCACAACCTGATACCTCAGAGTGGGCACTATGAGAGGATCTCCCAGTTGACCCAGTATCTGTTGTACTGTATCTGCACTAGGTAGCCCGTCTGCCTTCCTTACATCATCATGCGGACGATGATCAGCGCTACGTTGCCCAATCATACTGGCAACCTGCCATATGGATGCATGATCTCTATGCTACTGACCCGTCTGGGTGTTGACATGACGGATGAGAGGATTCAGGAGAAATCCTTCTCATCACCTTTGGATTGGGAGGCCATCTGCAAGATCGGCATGCGGGATGCCGAGGTCAGCGACGAGGAGAGGAACGCTCTGGTGCGTCCACGTACTCGAGTGGAGATGGCTGACGCTGAGGCAGAAACAGCAGCCGCTGGAGTAGGGGTTCATGGGGGTGATGATGATCGCTTGTACATGGATATGGATGTCATACCTCCTCCATCACCTACTCATGCTACAGGAGCTGGTCCTTCTAATTCAGTTGGTCCTTCACATGCAGCTGGTCCTTCGTATGCACCTTCTGATGACATGACGGGGATATTGCATGAGATTAGGGAGGCCCAGCGCGCATCGGATCAGCGGATGCCCGAGCTAGCAGCTAGTCTCCAGGTGACCCAGACTCAGGTGGCCTGGTTGACTAGGGTGTATGCTAAGGACTATGATAGAGATCGCGAGGCACCTCCTTCTCCAGCACCTCCAGCTCCATGATGTATTCTCTTTTGTCTTTCTTTTTGTACTTCAGAGAAACTGTCCTGGTTATGGACTGTACTCTGCTTTAGTCATGTATATATACGTTTGTTCTTCTTTTTGGTGTAGATGTATTATTCTCTTTCAACTTTGTCTCAAACAACACAGATGCTTAGGGTATGTTATTATTACGTCTTTTAAATTTTTATCCTATCTCAGTTCACGAACTTTTATGGAAGTATACTGGTTTCACAGACAGGGCCTGAGGGCTCTGATACCAAGTTGTCACACCCCAATTCTGTACCATTCAGAACGGTGTGATGAACCGCTAATAAACCAACGGTTCAACCAGGATCCCTAATAGGCTGTGTCCGTTGAAAATAAAACCATACACATCCACAATCATAATCAGAATAAATACACAATAGTGGAAGTCTTAATATCAAATGAACTGAGGAATCTAATTGTGATAATCAATAATAAAATATCAAGTTATGTTGTATTAACCGAGACATAAGTAAATAAAATATCAAATTATATTTCCTTAATAATTCAAATAAAAATCTAATCGAAAACGCATGCGTTGCACTCGCATGAAGAGTCATGCGTTTCCACTAAGTCTTCAGCTTCCATTGCAGCAATGTGCCCGTATGCAGAAACATTCATATAGTCTTCCACCGTGGTACCTGCATCATCAATTATAAATATTCGACGTAGAAAGGGTGAGCACACATCACGGCTCAGTGAGCAAACAAAACAATGCAACAAACATATGCATGCATTCAATTCATATCTGTGATCTGGTTTATAAGTTTGCAATGTGCTATAGAAAAGTTCAGTGGCGGCCTCACCTCTATACACGAGTGTGTGAATCCGCCCAATGAGTATCGGCATTGTCGTCCCACATGCACCCACCATGGACAATATACACCCCATGAAAACGGCATGGCTGTACCGGTTGCCCATACCAACACGTAAGCCCCTGCTGGCGAGGGCTTGCAAACTGGGCTCGCAACTAACCAATCCTAATGTCAATCAGTGTATCCAAGGCCTCACCCCAGCATCCCTCAATACATCTATAGAGATGAGCTAAGGCCCCCCGACAGAGTTGAAGACTACAAGGTCCAAGACCACCTCCCCTGATACCCTACGACGTAATAGTTCTGCTAAGGTAATGGCGATATGACGATGTCAGTGGACATGACTTGAGTAGAACCATGGCACAATATACACCCCATGAAAATGGCATGGCTGTACCGGTTGATACCATCCCCTACCCGCACCATGTACACTAACCACACACATACATTCACATGCCTATTCCTAGCATCATCATCATCATCATGTTATAAATAAACAGAATTAAATATGCATGAACAGTAATAGCAGGAATATTGAATGACATATTGAATGCACATACAAGCATACACGCATAGAATCAGTCATGGCATTGGACTCAAGAAATGAAAACAGTTTATTATTAGTCAATTAGTTTAAGTCTTGTTCCCTCACCTTTGCTTGAGTGTTGATCCTCTTTCAAGCTTTAAAACCACTTTTATATCAATAGAAAAACCTAACAAGTCGATAGATTTTGGTTAGAAGTCATTCCGGCATCATTAGGCTTGTTTTTAAGCACGAGTCGTAGGGTGGGTCGCAGGTAGGGTAGTAGTCTACATCGACCCCCAGGGTAGGGTCGATGCCAGGGTCGGATGTTCCATCGACCCTGGGTGCAACCAACCCTATTCTGGACTTCTCGAATACTGGGGGTCGATCCTGTGGTCTGGTAGGGTCAATTCCCAATCGACCCCACGTGCGACCCCCCATGGGTTGAGTCGAGATTTTCATTCTACAGTCCATTCCTTTACGTTTGGGTCCTATGACTTACTTCCACAATCCATTCTAGGCTTGTCCTATGGCTTAGAACACTAGGTTTCTTCCTTACCTTGTCTACCATGATTTCTCCATGGATTTCATCGAAATCTTCCCATGGGAGTATGATTTGGGTTCCTCCTAGACCATACTCTCTTCATGAACTATTATAAGGTCTTAGATTATCAAATAGAAAGCTTGCCCATACCTTAGGTTTGTTGAGATTCAGAGATTTCTCTGAATTCTTCAATTCGGTCCTCTTCTCCAACTTTCCTTCTCTTCTTCTTCTCTTCTCTTTCTCTCACTCTCAATTAGGGTTTCAAAAGGAGTGAAAGAGGCTTAGGGACGTCCTATTTATAGAGTAGAATCTCCAAAAATAAGTCCCATTGAGATTAGGAAGGAATCCCATTGAAATTTGGAAAATTTCCTATTTGCGGTTTCTGTCGTCAAACAGGGGGTCGATGAGGGGATCCGAGATCCCGTCGACCCTCAGTTCCTAAGTTGTCCGAGCCCCAGTGAAAAATTAGGTGTCTGACTTCTATGTGAGGGGGGGTCGACCCTGCCTACCTAGGTATGCGACCCTGCCCTCCCATTCACTGTTTTTGGGTCAGTTTAGTACCTGGTTTCGCCATTTCCTTCACGCACTTGGTCCATTTGGCTCGACCATGATGGGTAGACCTGGTATAAGGTGGTAAGACCGGTTAGTTCGATATGGGTCTTACAATCACACTACAAGAAGAGAATAATACACGAAAATAAATAAGAACTAAATACAAAATTGGGTATGGTCCACAACCCAAACTGTTACCCTATTAGTATAATGTACAAGTATGGAACCATGGATACATGTATAAAAGAAGCAAACAAAAAGCAAATGAGATAGATCTCTAAGGATCAACTACAGGTGGTAGGTCTGAATCACTCGGCTGAGTAACTGATGGAATGTGCATGCGTCGACGATATCCCTCTATCGGACCCTAGTGGTATAAATGGGGAATCACCCCAGCAGACACCATGGAGGCCTGAACCTGATGAAGGTCCTCATCGAAGGCATCCTAGTGTCTCACCATGGCCTACTGAGCATGCTACATGCTGGCCTACTCATCAAAAATCTTCTGCTGACCCTCCTGGTAGCAGCAAACATCTCCTCAACACAATCCATATGACCTCGAGGCCTAGCAGGTGCTGTAGATGTGGAAGCCTCGTGTCCCTCGGGTGCCTCCATCTCATCATCACGGTCCTACTGGACAACCACTCTACCAGCCACTGGCTGTTGGCATCGGGCTCTCCGCTCTGGTCTCTCTATGGCCTCGAGCGTAAGATCATCCATCACCACCTGATGGAGCTTCATCTTAACAATAAAAATCCAACCAAATAGGGAAGACTCCTTCCATTGTGGATCTCTTCTCCAACATTCTTCATTCCAAAGTGGGCAAAGATTCGAGACAGTAGACGACCATATGGCAACTTACCTCTGCCTAAGTGAGCTGCAATGAACGGGATATGATACAAAATGATGTAGGGTAGATATAGTCGCTCTCCCTGCAGGATGCTATAAGTCACGTACATGCCAAAATAATTCAGCTTGTCCCTGTGACCAGCCCTGGGTAGTACGTTATGTTGTATGATCCGACTAATCACCCTAGGGATGGGAAAGAAGTTAGGCTCTATGTTTTCATTTTCAGCATCCATCTTCTTAGGACGAATAAAAGTCTTCAAGATGGTATCCCAATTATCCTTGAAATAGTCTATGACCTCTCGTGGGCCATAGTAAGTTTGTACACCCTCTATAGACACGCCTAAGATAGTAGTTGGGCTATCAATGTCCAGATCATTGTCGATGCCCTTCACCCTGCTAGTAAGGTGAAAGATGTAGTCCTCTCCTACCACATGGCCCAGGTTGAAAAAGTTGCAAAAGAAATGGTGTACCAGGTTGGGATAAACATCACCCCTGATGCACAAGGTAGAAGTCCAACCCTTGTCATCAAAATGCAGTTTGGTGGCAAACTGCCCCAAGTCCTCGAAGGCCACATATCTGTCAGCCTCAACCTTCACATGGCCAAACTTGGCCCAAAGTTGACTAGCCTCGTATGAAATGAACCTGGCATGATCATATTGCCAAGCTTGGTTGGCTCTACCCTCCCTGTTGCGTGGAGCCATGTAATCTGCACAAGATAAGGGAAAGAATCTAAGAGAAACAACCTCCATTACATGGAAAAGTCCAATGCATGGGTCCGGTTACCCTAGACCGCAAGATGATGTTTAAACAGCAAGTCCGGTACCCCAAACATTAAGGGATACCGATGGCAAAGACCTTAAGGTCCCTTCCCTCATCTAACCAAAGGATAAAACCAAAAGAGTAAAGGCCATGGAGTATGATCGAAAAGAAAAGAAAAGAAAAGAAAAATCCATAAAGGGAAGAAGAAGGAACTTACTGATGAGATCAGGGAGATGGTAAAACGTCCAAGTCACCAAAAAATCCACCAAGAAAAGAGTAAGGAATGCGTGGAAAACTCCCAAGGAGTATTTTCTCTCTTCCCCTCTGGAAAATGAACAATGTGGGTTTAAATAGAGAACCCACGAACTATATAAAACCATCGAAATTCCACAGCACTGGGGCTCTGTTTTCTTAAAACCTAGCTCCAGAATTATCCTCTGGAAAAGCCAAAGTTCACGACGAATGGCAATTTAGCACCCAAATTCCAAAGACATTTCAAATGGTTGCCAAGTAGCCATCCAGAGGATCAAACGGACGCAACACTCGTCTTTCCCTCCGAATGACTCTCTGGAAGGAGTGGTCTGTATAGACAAAGGCATGCAGATGGATTAGAAATGGAGGGAACAACATCCATCACTCCCTCCGCTTCACTTCCAGAAAGTTTGAGACTTAAGGCGGAGGTAAAACCCGATGGTATTGCCTTCAGAACTCCCTCCAAATACCCTTTAACTTGGGGGGAAACCTGATATGGAATAACCATCGAAGGCTATGACTCCAGACACCTTGCCTCCTGCAGAATGAGGATTAAATACATTAAATGTGAACGTGGAAATCCTTTATCCTTTCATAACATGCTTGTTATTCCAATTGTCTTATGACATATTATATCAGTTGGATCATTGCTTGGTACAAATGTATGGGCATTTACAGATTTTTGCCCCACCCATCGTGTTATGATATGCCTCTGAGAAGAGAGTTAAGAGGGCGCCGTGTAAATTTGCCCCCTCCACAAGATGATGAGGAGGAAAGTATTGGGCATGGTGGTTCCAACTCTCCACCACATGCACCTCCGTCGCCTCAACCACAAGTTGATCTTCCACAAGCACCTCCAGTACTAATGGCGGCTAATATGACAGCTATTATGGGAGGTCTAGTAAGGAATTTAGAATAACAAAAAAGGACAATGGTTGTCACTTTTGTTGGATTAATGGAAGCTATCCAAAGGGCACCCCCAATCCCACCAGCTCAAGGACAAGCACCGGGTGTTGGTGTACCACCAGCTTCAGCTGTAGCAGTACCCTTGCCTCTAGTTTAAACCCATCCAATTATGACTGGGATACAACTGCAGCCACAAGTAGATGTGTCAAAAATTATGAGCAACTTTCAACGCATGCACCTATTAAAGTTCACTGGAGTTGGGAGCAACCCTATGCAACCAGCTATATGGATCCAAGCCATGGAAAAGACTCTTGAGACACTGATGTACACTGAAGCACAAAAACTATTGTGTGCCACTTTTCAACTTAAAGGTGTGCCGTATGATTGCTAGAAGGGAATTCAGCCCACTTTAGTGAAGAGACATGGAGAAGTCACTTGGCAGATTTTTAAAGAGACTTTTTACAAGAACTTCTTTCCTCAAAGCTTCAGGGATAGGAAGGAAGTTGAATACCTCAACCATTCCCAAGGGAGTTCAACAGTTGAGGCATATCAGCAAAAGTTTAAAGAATTGTTTTATTTCTCTCCCGCTTCTATGAGAGAAGAAGAACCAAAGCTGAGGCGCTTCGTTCAAGGCATAAGGGGAGACTTAAAGATTATTGTGGAGTCCATGATATTAACTGAATATAGTGATGCCGTACAAGCAGCCAAGAGTGGTGAAGAAGGGTATAAATAGAACCATCAAGGCCACAAGAGAGCAATCAGCTATGTGGACAACCACCCTTATACAGAGCCTTTTTGTGCTCAATACACAAGCTCATCTAGCACAGTCTCATCCACTACTCCAGCAGCTAGGCCTACCATCATTCAGCTTGCAGCCATCCAAAGCAGGCCAATCATGACTGCTCCCAAGGCAATCCAACCTAGACCTGCTTCCTCTAACACTTCATCTGTGCCTTATGGCTTATGCTACACTTGCGAAAAGATGGGACACTTTGCTAGAGCATGTCCCAGTGCAAAGAAAGTGCAAGGCAGAGTGCTTGCCCTATTTGTAGAGGATACTGAGGGTTCTCTTGGATTAATCACATGTATTTTTAAATTTTATGGACAACATAAATTACATGATTCGTTGTAACACTTGGTATGTGCTTGCTCAAATGTATGTATAGGTACACTCTCTATTTTTGGTACACCTGCACGAGTACTATTTGATTCCGGGCCTATGTACTCTTTTGTATCCCCCACATTCTCTACTAAGTTGGGAATGTCATCCCGTAAGATGACTTGTGTGTTAGTGATACATACACCCATGGGATCTAAGACTAGCATAGACACTTATTTTGGGCCGTGTAAAGTTTTGGTAGAGGGTAAATCAATGGAGGCTAACCTCATCAGTCGTGAGATGAAAGATTTTGACAGTATTGGGAATGGACTGGCTAGATGAACACTAAGCCAATGTTCTATGTTCCAGGCATCAAATCCTTTTCCAACCCATTGATGGAGAAATACTAGTGCTCACAGGCGACAAGACCCAAAAGTGCCGTAAACTATTCTTAATGGCAACGCAAGCCTCCAAGCTACTACACCAAGGGTGTGAGAGTTATTTGGTGTCAGTAATGGATACAAAAGCCAAACTACCAAAGTTAGAAGATGTGCCAGTAGTTTGTGACTTTTCAGATGTGTTCCTTGATGAGTTGTTGGGTCTACCTGTCACACCCCAATTCTGGACTAACCAGTAGTGTGATGAACCGTTATAAGAACTAACGGTTCAACCAGGATCTCGTAAAGACCGTGCCAACCATATTAATTCAAAACACATTCCACAGTAATAATCAGAGATAATAATTAAATAGCGGAAGTCTTATTAATAATGAACTGAGGTCTAACATGATAAATAATTAAATAATTTAGTTATCTCCAAGTAACCAAAACATAAATATAACAAACCATTACAAACACTAAATACAAAAGTTAAACACTAAGCGTAATCATAGTTGAAACACTCGCTTGATGAGTCATATTTGTCATCCACAGCTTACACGTCCAAAGCCACCACATGTCCATACGTTGGCGTATTCATGTAGTCTTCAACCGTAACACCTACAACATCAGAAACTAAAAAGAATTACGCATGCAAGGGTCAGCTCTCCAAATTGAGCTCAGTAAGTGAACAAAACAATGCGTAAATATATGCATGCATTCAATTCATATATTTGGTCTGATTTTTAATTTTGTAATGTGATATAGAAAGGATTGACAGCCACCGCACCTCTATATATGAGTGTGTGAATCCTCCCAATGGATCAAATACCACTTCCATCCCACATGCACCCACCATGGAATAGAGATAGAGCTAAAGTGTCTGGATCACACACCACCAACACTTTCCCTGATGCCCTACCCATACCAACATGTAAGTCCCTATTGGCGAGGGCTAGCAAACTGGACTCGCAATTAACTAATCCTAATGCCATCCAATGTATCCAAAGCCTCACCCCAGCATCCCTCAATACTTTCATAGAGATAGAACTAAGGCCCCCCCGACAGAGTCAGAGACCATACGGTCTGAGACCATCTCCCCTGATGCCCTACGAAGTAATAGTTCTGCTAAGGTAATAGTGATACGACGATGTCAGTGGGCAAGACTTGAGTAGAGACAGAGCTAGAGTCTGGTGACCAGGCTGAACCACAATGCCACGTCCTCCCCCTGATGCTCCAGTTACATCCAATGCACTAACCACACACACAATTACATGCCTATTCCAAGCATTATCATCATCATGTTATAATATATAGAAAGAAATATTCATGAGCAAAAATAGCAGTAATATTGGATGACATGTGAGATGCACATTACAAACATACAAGCATAGAATCATTCATTGCATTGAACTAATACAATAAAACAGTTTATTATTATCCAATTAGTTTAGGTCTTATTCTCTCACCTTTGATTGATGTTTGTTCATCTCCCAAGCTTTGAAAGTCAACTTTGAATCTATTGGGAACCTAAACAATTAATGTATTTAAGTTAGGGTTTAAGTTTACCAAGTTACAGTAGTCGAAAACCTTGTTTGGTCTCAAAATATACTTGTTATCGTATGATTGATACCCTATGGTCGACCTTATGGTCTCAATATATGAGACCATACGACGTACGGTCGCACTATATGCGACCACACATGCGACCATACGTGAATTCTTCCCAAATGGTTGTGGTCGACACACTGGTCACCCTATGGTCGACCATAGCTACGACCATACAAGTTTTGTCTGATTTTTACTTCCAATATGAGTTCCTCCTCTGGGTTCAACAATAAGGTTCCTCCTACGATTAGTCAATGTCATTAAATCACGGTTTTTCCCTCATCCATTATCCCTAACTTATTCTCTATGGTTTTCCATAGAAACCTATAACCGAATGATTGTATTAGGTTCCACATATCAACTTGAAAAGAACCTATTCTATCTGATCTACCCTACAGAGTCAAGTCCATACCTTAAGCTTGCTGTAGAGAGATAGAACTCTTCTCTATAAAAACCTTCCTCTCAGCTTTCCTCTCTAAATCTCCTTCTCCTTCTCTTCCTCTCTCTCTTTCTCTCTTAGGTTTAGAGTTTTAATTTGTATTCTAAAAGAGTGAGAGAGGCCAAGGGACGTCTTTTATATAGTGGAAAACCTCCATATAGTCCTCTTTCAATTAGGAAAGAGTCTTTCTCAAATTAGAAAAGTTTCCTAAACACGGAGTTAGTTCTGGGTTCGTATGGTCAATCATGGGGTGGCATAATCCATTGGCCACACATTTCCAAAATAGTCAACCATACGTTGTGAGGTCACAGCCTAGTCGGCCATACGATCGACCATACAATGCGACCATACAAACCAAATTTATTAATTTTTAGTTTTTGACTGGTTTTCTCACCTGGTTTTGTGGTTTCTTCATACGGTTGGTTTACTTGAGCCGATTATGATGAGAAGATCGATCACAGCACGAGAATGTAAGATTAGACCAGGTTCTTGGCTTGCCAGTCTTACACTACCACCCGATAGAGAGATGGAGTTTGTCATTGATTTTATCCCGGGAGCAGCTCCAGCCTCTAAGGCCCCATACCAAATGGTCTCCATTGAGTTAAAGGAACTCAAGGTACAACTCCAAGAGTTGCTTGATAAGGGTTTCATTAGACCCAGTATCTCACCTTGGGGAGCCCCAGTTTTGTTTGTAAAGAAGAAGGATGGGAGTGTTTATTTGTGTATTGATCATCGGGATCTAAAGAAACTCACCATCAAGAATCGATACCCTTTACCTCGGATTGATGATTTATTTGACTAATTAGAGGGTGCTAGTGTCTTTTCAAAGATTGACCTCAACTCGGGCTACCATCAGTTAAAGATCAAGGGGAGTGATATTCCCAAGACAGCCTTTAGGAGAAAGTATGGATATTATGAATTATTGGTGATATCCTTCGGGTTGATTAATGCCCCAACATCCATTGTGGAATTAATGAATCAGGTATTTCATGAGTTCTTAGGTAAGTTTGTCATTTTCTTCATCGATGACATACTCATCTACTCACCTAACAGTGCAACCCATGCCGAGCATCTCAGATTGGCATTATAGAAGCTAAGGTAGGAGGGATTGTATGCCAAATTTAAAAAGTGTGAGTTTTGGCTCAATCAAGTAGCCTTCTTGGGTCAAGTTATCCCAGCAAAAAGTTTGACAATAGACCCTGGTAAGGTTAGTGCAGTTATGGAATGGAGTACGCCTAAGATAGTTATAGAGGTCAGAAGTTTTATAGGATTGGCTGGATATTATAAGCACTTTATTGATAATTTCTCCTGCATTGAAATACCATTGATAGGATTGACAAAGAAAGGGGTGAAGTTTGTGTGGACCGACAAGTGCAAAGAGAGTTTTTAGACATTAAAGTAAAAGCTTGTTTACTTATCTGTCTTAACCATCCATTTTAATAAGGCTATGTTTACAATATACACTGACGCATCCAAGTATGGCCTATGCTGTTTCTTGATGCAAGACTATAGAGTTATTGCTTATGCCTCGAGATAACTAAAGGTTCATGAGAAGAAATATCGTACGCATGACCTAGAGGTTGCAGCAATTGTCTTCGCTTTGAAGATATGGAGACATTACCTATATGGGGAAAAGTTCTATTTAATGTTAGATCACAAGAGTTTGACCCATTTATTCAATCAGAAGGAGCTGAACATGAGACAGTAAAGATGGTTAAAACTATTGAAAGATTATGATTGTGACATCAAGTACCACCCAGAAAAAGCCAACGTGGTGGCTGATGCATTAAGCAGGAAAGCTTTGGTATATTGGTATCATGATCCTAATTTTGTTAATCCTGGTGAGGGGCATTATATGGCTCATATACAGGTCACCACTCCACTTCCAAATAACGAAGCTTCCACCACTAATGCTTTGGCTACTGATTGGGTTGAGGTAGCATCCGCTCTGCTCAATGCCTTAACCATTCAGCCTACCCTAATAGATCAGATTAAGGAGGCAATTGATAGTGATGTGTATCTAAAGACCCTCAAACATGATCTTACAAAGGGGAAGCAAGACCCAGATTTTTCCTTGGACAGTAAAGGAATAATCAGATATAGTGAGCACTTCCTACCTGGTTCTTAGGTTGAATTAGACTATGATCAATACCATGTAAGACTAGATATTGATCCAAAACCTTATTTCGTCGATAAACCCTAGATCAGAATTCTAAGCTAATGATTTACAGAACTACGACCTTCAATGGAAGGTAAAACTAAACCCTAATATGTTGCTCTGGCCTAGAATGGTTAGGAGGAACCCTAAAAGTCATGTTGGGAGACCGGTAAAAGAAGAGACTACATTGGTGGTCTTACATATGCATACCGGTCAACCATACCGGTGGTACCTAGGTGCGACCGGTACTGTAACCGGTACCCCTTGAGAAGCCTACCAAGGTTGTCTGCCTAGACATACCGATCAACTTACCTGTATAGTGACCTGAGACTGGTATGTACAGAAAGGGCTAGTTTTTTACCCCAATTGGGTTTCGACCAATGTAAACCCTATGAAACTAATTCTAGTCAATCCCGAATGTCATGTAGGACCTTTCGCTGGCAAGGTTGAACTCTCTGATGCAGAGAAGGATTGCTATCAAGAGTCAGGTAAGGGAATCAAACCCCAACCCTAATTAACTAATAACAATAAAACATTGTTAATTATTCTTGTTTCTGTGGCATGATGGTTGTGCATATTAACATGCCATCTTTACTCTCTGTTATTATACTTATGCATGCATACTCACTATGCTAAGTTGTGATTGTTAGACATGTGATTGTTTTCATTGGTGTGTGGAATGAAAAGGGCTTAGGGTCTTGGATCATTCCTCACACTAGCACCTTTTTGTATCGCTACTATCTTAGCATGCTTGGTACAAGTAGGGTATCTGGGGGAAGACGTGGTATTGTGGTCTTTGGCTTGGCCGTCAGACTTGAGCCCTATCTCTATTCCGTAGGGAGCTGTGCTGGGATAGAGCCTTAGATACTATAATGGCATTTTGATTGGTTAGTAACAAACCCACTTGTAAGCTCTTACCAATAGGGGTGTAGGTATTGGTGCAGTATAGGGTATTAGGGGGAGGATATGGTACTGTGGTCTCCAGCTTGACCACCAGACTTGAGCCCTATCTCTACACTTGAATGAGTGATGTAGGGTGACAGCGGTGTGTGACTCATTGGGCGTGCGCACATTCTCATGCATGGAGGTGTGGAGT
Organism: Protea cynaroides; assembly: GCA_028583415.1. Classification (NCBI taxonomy): domain Eukaryota; kingdom Viridiplantae; phylum Streptophyta; class Magnoliopsida; order Proteales; family Proteaceae; genus Protea; species Protea cynaroides. The sequence goes on from CM053269.1 coordinate 90,556,842, forward strand.
GCGACCTATCCTTACCATAGCACTATTCAAGTATACCAGACCAAATGTGAATGTTACTCATGCATTTTGTGTATTGCATAGTCTGATTTTCTTACTTAGCTAATTTATGAGCTCACCCTTGTGTATACACCATTTTTTAGAGGTAGATGTAGGTTATACTGTGGAAGACTTTGTTGTTGCCCCAACTTATGGAACCATTACTGCTTTGGGTGTGTAAGCAGGAGAGGATGAGCATGACGCTTCATGTGAGTGCCCTTTCTGCATGTACCTCTAGGATTCTTTAGTTATTTTATTTTTAGTTGGATTTATAAACAATGTAATAGTATTTATTTACTTTTTGGTACTTGAATAATTTAGATATTTTAATTAATTATCAATAGAGACTCTGTTTATTTAATTAAAGACTTATGTTGTATTAATATATTCAGATTATGGTTAATGTGTCTTATTGAGATCCTGATGTGAACCGTTGATTTAGTGGTGGTTCACTCACACTTCTAATTCAATTGGAATTGGAGTGTGACAATTTGGTATCAGAGCTTCAAGGCTCTATCCAATAGACCATACATGCACCTAATAGAGTCAATGAACTGAAATAGGAATTTTAAAAGCCTTAATACAAACATACTATAGGCACTTGTTTGATGCATGAGACCATTAAGAAAGAGCATAATGTACTATAACCAAAGAGAAACCATATAAACAAATAATATTCTAGTAAGAAAATTTATAAGTGTGCGATAGAGTATAGTCCACAAGCCAGAGAGTTACTCTGTTATAAAAAAGAATTGTACTGGTAGAGAGAAATAAAAGTCTGGGCGATCATGGGGTTAGGGGCATCGGAGGAATTGGCTCAGCTATGTCTTAGTCATGGTCATATGCAACCCTGAGCCAGTGCACCTGCTCTTGAATGACCCTGAGACTGCAGGTAAGGTGCTCCATGCGACGATCATCAGCGCGCTGAGCCTCCCAAATCTCTAATAGCATCACCATCACTGGATCTGCAGGGGCCCAATAAGGTCCTGCTACTGGGATAGGCTATGAAGCAGGGGCAGGGATATTCTCCATGGGTACGTCCTCATCACCCCCTACCTCTCTCACATGTGCTGCTGTTGTTGTTGCTACTATTGCTACCCTCCTAGGTGAACATAGATGGGCTTCTAATTCCTCATCACTAGTCGGCAGATTTTCCATATTTATCCTGACAATGTTACCCCAGTCGATGGCTGAAGACATGGTATCCTCCATGGTAATTTCACCTTCCATGTCTATGCATAGAAGCTGCAGGATCACAGCTATGAGACGACCATAAGGAAAGTTGCCTGTTATATTTGGTGTGGTAGCGTGCGCCATGGTCCTAATGACGATGTACGGCAAGCAGACGCGCTCCCTAAGGACTAGGCAGTAGGTGAGGTACTGGGTCAGTTGGGACACCACACTGTAGTGGCCACTCTGGGGGACAATGTTATGTTGAATGATGCAGTAGTGCACCCTAGGGATAGGTTGAAGGCTCGCAGCCAGCATGGGTGCCCCTGGGTTAAGGATCTGAGCTGCGATCTCTTAACACAGATCCTCAGTAAGATACCCCTTCTCTTTAGACGCGCAGTACATGATGTCACCATCATTGGGAATTCCCAGCAGATCAGTCAACTAATGAGTGTTGAAGGAGATTAAAACACCCTTGACCAAACTGGTAATACAAAGGTCCCTACAATGTTCAAAATCATTGGGATTCCCTTCTAGTTCTAGGTTGGCATAAAAATGTTTCACCAAGTTGGGCAGTGTGGTCACAATGTATGATATGATGGGTAACCACCTAAGTGCCCCAAACATTGCTTCCACATTGAATCTTTGGAGTTGTTCCAAGTTGACAAACCGGTCGGATTTAATGTTCTTGTCATCAAACCATGGGAATCGGGCTTCTGCATCTGCTGACCAAAACCATCTACCATCAAAGAGACGGGCAAGCTGGTGTGGTCTTTGTAAACCTAGAGCATAGGCATGTTTGGCCGCACCACGATGTCTAGACATGATGTAAACTACAAAAAAGAAAGCCAATTGACAATGGATTAGTCAAAAATTTTAGAAATTTCGACAGCATAAAGACTGCATTTTAAGCAAAGGCCTCGAACTCACCCCAAAATGGGTAGGACTTATGTAAACACATAACAACATCAAGAGACCAAACAATCACCAAACGAAGCAAGAAATCAAGCCAATTTCATGAAAATTTGAAATTTAGGCAAAACCTAGGTCAAAAACTCATAAAATTTGGGTTTTGGACAAACCATTCGGTGAAACCTCAAATAAGTTGAGGGCTTCGGTTCATAGGAGTCCCAAAACTAATTATAAGCCCAAGAAACAAGTTTCTACTATTAAAATATCTTTGATCAAGAAAAATCCCCATTTGGGCATGAACTAGGGAAGAAATCGATATCAAAGAGAGGAGAAAGAAATTAAAACTCACCTTGAGATGTTGTTGAGCACTCTTGATTGAGAAGGATCACTCCTACAAGCACTGGTCGGACTATAGAGACTCACCAACTCAGAAGGGAATTGCCATCGAAGAGAAAGAAATAGAAAAAAGTGAGAAATGACTCTAGAAAATTGGGCTTTAAAAAGGGTTTTTGGGCATACCAGTTGACGATTGCGCGATACCAGTTGATCGGTACCTCCTATCGGTTTGTGCAATACCGATTGATCTGTACCTCCTATGGTATGAGAATTTTAACCACCTATCATACCAGTCTCACTATTCTCCATAGACATGTGATGTCACACCCCAATTCTAGACTAACCAGTGGTGTGATGAACCTTCATGAGAACCAATGGTTCAAACCAGGATCTCGTAAAAGCCGTGCCAACCATGTTAAACCAAGTACATTCCACAATAATAATCAGAGTAAATAAACGATACCTGAAGTCTTTATTAATAATGAACTAAGTGTCTAACAGTGATAATAAATAATTAAATCTAATTATTTCCAAATAACTCAAGACATAAAGTATAGTAATCAATTACATATCCCAATAGTCAAAATAACTAAACTAATCAAAGATACATTGGTTGCACTCGCATGACGGATCATGCGCTTCCTCCATTAGTTCCATGTCCATGGCTGCTACGTGTCCATACATCGGTGCATTCATATAATCATCCACAGTAGGACCTGCATCAATGACTAAAAATATTCGATGTCAAAAGGGTGAGCACACATCAAGGCTTAGTGAGCAAACAAAACAATGCGTAAACATATGTGTGCATTCAATTCATATCTTTGGTCCGGTTTTAAGTTTATAATGTGCTATAGCAAGGTTTGGCAGCCACCGCACCTCTATACACGAGTGTGTGAATCTGCCCAATGGATCAAACACCATTGTCATCCCACATGCACCCACCATAGAATAGAGATAGAGCTAAAGTGTCTGGATCACATAGCGCCAATACTTCCCTTGATACCCTACCCATACCAATACGTAAGTCCCTATTGGCGAGGGCTTACAACTGGGCTCGCAACTAACCAATCCTAATGCCATCCAAATGTATCCAAGGCCTCATGCCAGCATCCCTCAATACATCCATAGAGATAGAGCTAAGGCGCCCTGGCAGAGTCAGAGACCACATGGTCTGAGACCACCTCCCTGATGCCCTACGATGTAATAGTTCTACTAAGGTAATGATGATACAACTATGTTAGTGGGCAAGACTTGAGTAGAGATAGAGCTAGAGTCTAGTGACAAGCTGAATCACAATGTCACGTTCTTACCCTGATGTTCCACTTGCATCCAGCACACTAACCACACGCACAATCACATGCCTATTCCTAGCATCATCAACATCATGTTATAAATAGACAGAAATAAATATACATGAGCAGAATCTAACAGTAATATTGGATGACATGTAAAATACACATTACAAGCATACAAGCATAGAATCATTTATTGCATTGGGTTAATAAAATAAAATAGTTTGTTATTATTCGATTAGTTTAGGTCTTGTTCCCTCACCTTGTAATGATACTTGTTCTTCTCTAAGCCTTGTAACTCACTCTTGAACTACTTGGAACCTAAGAAATTTATGGATTTTAGGTTAGGGTTCAAGTTTACCAAGTTACAATAGTCAAAAACCTAATCTGGAGTCAAACAAACCTCCTGAGACTTGTGGTTGTAGGTGTAGCTGCAACTGTGGCCTCAGTATTTGCGATCACTGGTCGCATATCATGTGACCACACATGTGACCATACATTCTTTAAGATCTTTTTGAGAGCGTGTGGTCAATCATGTGATCACTGTGTGGTCGACCATAGCTGCGACCACACGAAGTTTTGGTTGATTTCTATCCTCAATCGAATCCCTTCATGAGTCGATTCCTTGGTTTATCATTAGGTTCCTTCCTATGATCGATCTATGGCTTTAAATTAATAATTTTTTGCAAAGTTATTCACCCTAACCTACTCTCCATGGATCTCCCTTGTGTTTTACCCATGGGGTCTCATGGTTGATATTCCTCATCAATTCCACATCTAGACTTACAATGGAAAAATCCTATACTATGTAATCTATTTCTACGGAGATGATTTCCTTACCTTGGCCTTATGTAACAAGCTAAGTCCTTCCTTCCTCTCAGCTTGTCTCCTCAGATCTCTTTCTCCTTCTCTTCCTCTCTTTCTTTCTCATTTAGGTTTAAAGTTACAATTTAGATTCTAAAAGAGTAAAAGAAGCTAAGGGATGTCCTTTATATAGAGAAAAATCCTCCATATAGAGTTCTCCCCAATTAGGAAAGATATCCCTTAGATTAGGAAAGTTTCCAAAATTTAGACACGTATAGTCGTAGAATCCGTCAACCACACGTCCCAAATATGCGACCACACATTGAATAATGAGTGGTGTCACTTTCCCAAGGTGTAGTCGACCATACTAGCTCAGGTATGTGACCACATACTCCAAATTAACTGGTTTTGGGTCGATTTACATACCTAGCCTTGTGCCTTCTTCACGCACTTGGTCTACTCGATCCGACCATAATAGGAAGACCTGACACTACATGGAAAAACCGGGTTTGTTTGTTTAATGTTGTTTTTCTTTTATAACATGCCATCTAATGAAATGTATATAACTATTTCTTGCACTTGCATATAACTATAAGTATGTATGTTGTTCGTTGTTGTTACATTGGTAGAGACAAGATGAACATGGGAGTGAGAAACCAAGGTTCTCTACAAGGACGGGTTGTTGATATTGTTTATGTGCATAACCATGTATGATGGTGCGTGTGACGTATGGGAGTACATGCATGGGTACCATGTTGGTGTGTCAGTATCCTAGTGGAGACACAGTGATCCATGGGACTGGGGATCCAGGGATCTCTGTTGAGATGTGTCACACCCCAATTCCGCACTATTCAGAACGGTGTGATGATCCACTAATAAGCCAACGGTTCAACCAGGATCTCAAATAGGCTGTGTCCGTTTGCTTAAACCATACACATCCACAACCATAATCAGAATAAATACACAATAGCGGAAGTCTTAATATTAAATGAACTGAAAATCTAAATGTGATAATCATAAATAAAATATCCAATTATGTTGTATTAACCGAGACATAAGTAAATAAAATATCAAATTACATTTCCTTAGTGGTCCAAATAAAAAATCTAATCGAAAACGCATGAGTTGCACTCGCATGATGAGTCATGCATCTCTACTATATCTTAAGCATCCATCGCAGCAACGTGCCCATATGCTGAAGCATTCATATAATCTTCCACAGTCGTACCTGCATCATCAACTAAAAATATTCAATTTGAAAAGGGTGAGCACACATCACGGCTCAGTGAGCAAACAAAACAATGCAACAAACATATGCATGCATTCAATTCATATCTATGGTCTGGTATATAAGTTTGCAATGTGCTATAGAAAGGTTTGGAGGCCACCGCACCTCTATACACGAGTGTGTGGAACCGCTCAATGGATCAAACACCATTGTTACCCCCACATGCACCCACCATGGGATAGAGATAGAGCTAAAGTGCTTAGGACCGCACCGCATCGCAACACGCTTCCCCTGATGCTCTACCCATACCAACACATAAGCCCCTATTGGCGAGGGCTTGCAAACTGGACTCGCAATTAACCAATCCTAATGTCAAATAGTGTATCCAAGGCCTCACCCCAGCATCCCTCAATACGTCCATAGAGATAGAGCTAAGGCCCCCCGACAGAGTCGAAGACTACACGGTCCGAGACCGCCTCCCCTGATGCCCTACGACGTAATAGTTCTACTAAGGTAATGGCGATACGATGATGTTAGTGGACAAGACTTGAGTAGAGATAGGGCTAAAGTGCTTAAGACCGTACCACATCACACTTCCCCTGATGCCCCACTCGCATCAAGTACACTAACCACATACAAACATTCACATGCCTATTCCTAGCATCATCATCATCATTATCATGTTGTAAATAAACGGAATTAAATATGCATGAACAATAATAACAGGAATAGTAGATGACATGTGACATGAACATTACAATCATACAATCATGGAAACATACATGGAATTGGACTCAATAAACAAAAATGATTTATTATTAGCCAATTAGTTTAGGTCTTATTCCCTCACCTTTTGCTTGAGTGTAGATCATCTTTCAAGCTTTAAGAATCACCTTTATATCACTAGGAAAACCTAACAAGTCGATAGATTTTAATTAGAATTAATTCCAACAGTTTTAAGCTTGCTGTAAAGCTAGGGTCGCAGGATGGGTCGCAGGTATCTGAGACCCCAGGGTAAAGGGTCGATCATAGGGTGGGTTATCCATCGACCCTAGGTGCAACCATAGCTTCCCTGGACTTCCCGAGAGCTTGGGGTCGATCCTGTGGTCTGATAGGGTCGGTTACCAGTCGACCCTAAATGTGACCATATGTAGTTTGAGTTGACTCTTCATCCTACAGTCTACTCTTTCATGTTTGGATCCTTTGGCTTACTTTCATGGTCCATTCTATGATTGTTCTATGGCTCAAAACTCCAAGTTACTTCCTTTACTTTGTTTACAATGATTCCCTCCATAGATTCCATTGGAATTTTTCCATGGATGGATGATTTGGGTTTCTCCTAGATCCTACCCTCTTTATACTATTCTAGGGTCTTACACTATTCAGGGAGAATGTTTTCATACCTTAGACTTGCTGAATTCAGAGATTCCTCTAAAACTCTTCTCCTTAGCCTTCTTCTCCAACTTTCCTTATCTTCCTTCTCTTCTCTTTCTCTCACTTTCAATTAGGGTTTCAAAAGGAGTGAAAGAGCCTAAGGGACATCCTATTTATAGAGGAAAACCTCCCAAAATCCGTCCCAACGAGTTTAAGAAAGGTTCCCTTTGAATTAGGAAAGTTTCCTAATTTTGGTTTATGTCAGTTTGCCTAGGGTCGATGCTAGGGTCGTAGAATCCGTCGACCCTAGGGTCTCAAGTCATCCGACCCTAGGACTCAAAAGTCATGGGTTAGACCCTGCTGAAGTGGGGTCGACCTTACCTGTTTAGGCATGCGACCCTACCCTCTTTTTTACTGTTTTTGGGTCAATTTCATACCTGGTTTTGTGATTTCCTTCACGCCTTGGTCCATGTGACTCGACCATGATAGGTAGACCTGGTACAAGGTCGTAAGACCGGTTAGTTTGGTACGGGTCTTACAACTCCCCCCTGCTTATAAAAATTTTGTCCTCAAAATTTGTACATACCTTCCGAGTTGAAAAGATGAGGGTATTGCTTTCGCATAGCATTCTCTTCTTCCCATGTGATTTCTTCTATATTTTGGCTTCTCCAGGTGACTTTTACATAATAGATGTCATGATTGCGTAGTCGTTGAACCTTTCGGCTGGGGATTTCAGTTGGTGCTACTTCAAATGTCAAATCATCAGTCAAATCAGGTGGATCTACTGTCAAAATGTGTGTTGGATATCTGACGTACTTCTTTAATAAGAAGATATGAAATACATCATGCACACTTGACATAGATGGTGGTAGTGCTAACTGGTAAGCCACTTTTCCACGTTTAGCTAGAATCTCATATGGTCCGACATATCTCGGACTTAGTTTCCCTTTCTGTCTGAACCGTTTCAAACCTCGCATAGGTGACTTTGAGGAATACCTTATCACCTACGACAAATTCAAGGTCTCGGCGCTGAGTATCTGCATACTGTTTCTGACGATTCTGAGCCGTTCTTACTCTTTCCTTGATAATGTCGACTACTCGACATGTCTCTTCAACAAATTCTGGTCCAACAATGCTACGTTCTCCAACATCATTCCAAAACAAAGGAGTTCAACACTTCCTGCCATACAGTGCTTCATAGGGTGACATCTGTATAGTAGCCTGATAGTTGTTGTTATAAGCGAACTCGATCAGTGGTAATTTTTCATCCAACGATCCTTTAAAATCAATTACACAGGCTCGGAGCTTGTCTTTTAAAATCTTAATGGTACGCTCCGATTGTCCGTCTGTCTGAGGATGGAATGCAGTACTGAACTTCAATGTTGTACCCATAGCCTTTTGCAATCCTTCCCAAAACTTTGAAGTAAATCGTAGATCTCTGTCAGACACAATGCTTTCGGGTACACCATGTAATCTGACAATATTGTCCACATACAACTTACTTAACCTTTCCAGTATATACTGAGGTCGTATAGCTATAAATCGAGCCGTTTTATTCAGGCGGTCTACAATCACCCAAACCGCGTCAACTACTAGGGAAGTCAATGGTAACCCGGTGACGAAGTCCATAATGATGCAGTCCCATTTCCATGCTGGTTTCGATAACGGCTGTAACAGTCCTGCAGGTCTTTGTCGTTCAGCCTCACCCTCTGGTAGTTTAGGCATTGAGACACGAACTTAGCTACATCTGCTTTCATTCCTCTCCACCAGTATAGTTTCTTTAGATCATGATACATTTTTGTACTTCCAGGATTTATCGAATAGACGGTGGTATGAGCTTTCTTCATTAGTCAGTGTCTAATGTCTAAATTTTCTGTTTCAGGAACACATATTCTTTCTTTGTACTTCAGTACCTTTTTATCGTCCAAGGCGAACTCAGGGATAGTCCTACCTTTTTCGATGTCTTCTTCTATCATTCTTAGATAAGGGTCTGATCTAATAGTTGTTTTCACTTCATCAAGTATATCAGGTACAATCTTCAATGTGGCAAACATATTTGAAAACCGATGGATAAACCCATGGTTGGTTGATTCACCCGGTGCATCTATCATGAACTGCTCATTACCGTAGTTGAACACTTTTCTGATAGTACACATTACGAAAGTTGTGTTAACCTCTCCTTGAGATTTTGTCATCGCTTTTCTACTCAGCGCGTCAGCAACCACATTAGCTTTCCCTGGATGATACTGGATATCACAATCATAGTCTTTCAACAGTTCCAGCCACCTTCTTTGTCTCATATTCAGCTCCTTCTGATTAAAGAGATAAGTGAGACTCTTATGATCTGATTTAATCTGAAATTTCTTTCCGTACAAATAATGTCTCCATATCTTGACAGCATGTACCACTGCCGTTAATTCCAAGTCATGAGTGGGATAGTTCTTCTTATGTGTCTTCAGTTGTCTCGAGGCATAAGCAATTACTTGTTCCCCTTGCATAAGTAGACATCCTAAACCCAATCCTGACACATCAGTGTACAAAATAAATGGCTGTCCTGGTATAGGAATAGTCAAAACTGGAGCTGATATCAATCTAGTCTTCAATGTTTGAAAACTCTACTCACATTTATCAGTCCATACAAACTTTTTGCCCTTCTTAGTCAAACTGGTGAGAGGTATGGCAATTCGGGAATAGTCTTCCACAAATCGTCGATAATACCCAGCTAGACCTAAGAGACTTTTAATTTCTGCAATGCTCTTCGGTGCTTCCCACTTCACAATAGCTTCAATCTTGCTAGGATCCACTTTAATTCCTTCAGCGGATACAACATGGCCTAGGAATGCGACCACATTTAGCCAAAACTCACACTTTGTAAATTTGGCATAAAGCTTCTCTTTCTGTAATCGCTGCAGAGCGGCATTTAGGTTCATAATATGAGTTTCCTTGTCCTTGGAGTAGACCAATATATCATCGATGAATACAATGACCGACGTGTCCAACATATCATGGAATACTCGATTCATAAGTTCCATAAAAGTTGCTGGTGTGTTCGTCAATCCAAAAGACATGACCAAAAATTCATAATGTCCATATCTGGTCCTGAATGCTGTCTTGGGAATATCACCGTCCTTAATCTTCAACTGATGGTATCCAGACCGAAGATCGATCTTGGAGAACACCTTGGCACCTTGTAACTGATCGAACAGGTCATCGATCCGAGGCAATGGGTACCGATTCTTGATTGTTAGCTTATTCAGTTCCCGGTAGTCTATACACAGTCGAACACTACCGTCCTTCTTCTTTACGAATAATACTGGCGCTCCCCATGGTGATATGCTAGGTCTAATGTAACCTTTGTCCAGTAGTTCTTGTAGTTGTACTTTTAATTCCTTTAGTTCAGTAGGAGCCATTCGATAAGGTGCTTTAGACACTGGTGCGGCTCCGAGTATCAAATCTATAACAAATTCTGTAGCTCGGTCAGGTGGTAGTCCTGGTAGTTCTTCAGGAAATACATCTAAAAAGTCACACACGACATCAATATCCTCCATTCGTGGTGCTTCCTTGGTGAGGTCGACCACTGAAACTAGATACCCAACTCCTCCTTTCTCGAGGCATTTCCTAGCCTTTAATGCAGAGAGGATGAGCTTTCGTTTACGGGGAAGTTTGGTTCCCGCAAAACTGAAGTCTGCTCCTTCCTTGTCTTTAAATGTCAGCTTCTTTTCGGCACATAATAGGTTTACAGAATGCCGAGCTAACCAGTCCATTCCCAAGATGACGTCAAAGTCTGTCATCTCAAGTTGAATCAGGGTTGCATCTAAAGTTTTCTCGTCAATAAGGACTGGACATGGTCCATAACCTGTTTCTAATTCCACTTCTAATCCCATCGGCGACCGTACAAGCAGTTTATAGTCTAGATATTTGAGAAGTAGGTTCAGCTTCTTTCCAAATGACGCAGATATAAAAGAATGAGTAGCTCCTGAATCAAAGAGTACTCTGGCGGGGATGCCATTAATAGGTATTATACCTATGATTTGTTTTAATTTAGTCTACATGTTCACACAATGTAACACAAAATGAAAGGTTCAGGTCATACCTGTGACCATATCAGGCGATGCGGCAGCATCCTCAGAGGTAACAGCGTAAACTCTTCCTTGTTGTGTTTGCTTTCTAGGTTTGGGGAACTCCTTTGAATAATGTCCCATTTGATTGTAGTTAAAGCATTTTACTCCTTCATTATTTGGCTTTTGTTGCTATTGAGCTACTGGGGTAGTCTTGGCTACAGCATTAAAACCTTGAGTACGGAAGGGTTTGAATGTCCTTGTATTCCCTCCGTTATATGAATTTCCAGTTGGCCTCTTAATACCCCTGTTTTGAGCATAATAGCTCTCTTTCTAGCTCGACTTTATCACCCGAGCAATTTGTACAACTTCGTTGTAGACTTTTTTCTCAAGTCCTAGTACATGTTCACGAATACTTCCCCTAAGTCCCATGACGAACCTTCGGGTCTTCGTATCTTCTGCTTGCATACTGTCTAGTGCAAAGAAGAATAGCTCCTCATAACGCTGTTGATATGCATCGACAGTCATCTGTCCCTGATACAAACTCAGGAACTCTTTCTCCATAGATTCTCTGAAACTCCTAGGAAAATACTTCTCAAAGAATGCCTCTTTATATATATCCCAGGTCAGTTGGGCGTGCTTTGTTAACAGATACGTCCATGTGGACTTCCACCAGTGGTGTGCATCGCCTTTCAACATGAACGCTGCACACAACACTTCCTCCTCTTTGTTCACCGTCATCATCATGAAATTCTTCTCCATCTCGATCCAGTGTGCTGGCCACAACGGATCAACTGGCTTACCACTATACTCTTTGGGCTTCATCTTCAGAAAACACTCAACTAGTCTGGAGTGTTCTAGTTGATGAGGAACATAAGCCCCATACATAGGTGGTTGGTATTAATAACCACCTGGAGCTACTTCAGGGTTTTGCACTTGAGCCTGCATGGTGGGAGTTTGAGGCGCATAGGGTACTGTGTTACTTCCCCCTAGTACTGTGCTTGCCTGTCCTGCTGGCATCGGTGCCGTCTGTGCAGTTGGAAAAGCCATGCCTATGGAAGCTTGCATAGTAGCTTGTACCTGTTGTATTTGCTGCAGCTGTTGTGCCAAGTTCATTACGGCTGTAGCCAGGTCTGTAGGTGGAGCTGGCAGATTTGTAGGATTTTTCTGCCCATTAACTACAGATGGTGCCATGTTCAGATTCTCCTATGTTTCAGGATGTATATGGTTGTCTTCATCCATAGGTGGTGGTGGTGGAATAGAGTTTCGGCTTTGTCTGTTTACTCTTCGCCCAGCCATTTTTCTGTTCTGAAGATAGTAGTGCCTGTAAGTATCCATAGTGTGAGGCAATCAATATAATTTTTTTCCAGTCAAAAATCCAACTAATCAATATCATATTCATATTTTTCCGATCATTCTGTCAAAAATATTGTATTTTCCATCGTAAGGTCGATGGTAGTCAATCCTTATGCGACCCTAGGGTATGCGACCCTGAGAATCACTGTCAACTTACCGAGAGCCTAGGGTCGATGGTAGGGTCGGTATATGTCCGACCCTAGGGTCGACCCCTAGTTCTCTATCAGATCACCAAGAGGCTAGGGTCGATAAGGGGGTCGGAGGTAGGGTCGCATGTTTTGGTCGAATTATGCGACCCTAGGACCCAGAATCAGGTTTTAAATCCCGATTTTGGATTCATTCCTCATTCTTTTTCCTCCTTTCCGACTCAGCTCATTCCTCTGAGTTGCTACAGTGACAACCCCGACCCGTTGGTGATTCTATCATACATCCGAGACTCTCACTCCTTCTCTTCAGGTGTGTGCTCTACTGTTGCATGTTTTTAAGGTTTCTTAACTAGGGTTTCGCCCATTTTTATCGTTTTCTTTAAATTAAAATTTTTCCAACCGTAAAAATTTGATTTTTATTGGGGATTTTGCTGTTGGTCACCCAATGGACGAAAGCCCTCAAAAATATTCAAGTTTCATCGGTTGATTATCGAGAAACTTGAAAATTTCAATTTTTGACCTAATTTTTCGAGATTTTTGAATTTCTTGAAATTTCTTTAAATTCAATCTTCTTGGATAAAATTTCCAACTGTATGAGTCTTGCAAGATAGTTTAGAATCTATGTAAGTCCTCCTACCCATGTGTATGGGTGAAAAGTGAGGCTTTTGACCAATTTATGCCATTATAATGCCAAAATTTTTGGGTTTTTCATCATTACTGAGCTATTATCTGTTTTTCTTTATTTTGGCAGATACTATGCCTCGTACCAAAGTACCTAGGGTTTATGACCCAGTTCGTTTCCGTTCTAACGAGGCTGAAGCTCAGTATTCTCGCTACGCTCGAAAGAAGGTAGAGGGAGGTCGTCGTGTAGACTTGGCTAGCCTAGCCTTGTTTGATGTAGAGAGAGCATTTGGTGACATGGGCTGGCTTCCCGTGATTACCTACGACGCCTGTACCCATCCGGATCTGGTGAGACAGTTCTATTGTAATCTCCAGGTGGTGGGAGATCACAATGACACTGAGAGGGGTAGGGAGCTCAGGATCAAGAGCTACGTCAAAGGAGTAGAGATTTCCTTCGACTGCCAGCAGCTAGCAGACCTCTTGGGCATATCATATGATGGCCCCTTGGTATACTGTGCTCCCAGAGAGCCCCAGTTCTTTTCCTTGGAGTTACGGGCTGAGATAGACTGTCAGCTTATCAGAGAGGATCGCTGGGAGATAAAGGCGATCAACCTACGTCCAGAGCCTCGGGTGTACTGTAAGATCATCCAGCACAACCTGATACCCTAGAGTGGACACTACGAGAGGATCTCCCAGTTGACCCAGTATTTACTTTACTGTATCTGCACTAGGCAGCCTGTCTACCTCCTTTATATTATTATGCGGACGATGATATGTGCTACGCTGCCTGGTCAGATAGGCAACCTGCCCTATGGACGTCTGATCACCACCCTGCTTATCCACCTGGGTGTTGATTTAATGGATGAGAGGATTCAGGAGAAGACTTTCTCATCAGTGCTGGACTAGGAGGCTATCTGTAGGATGGGCATATAGGATGTTCAGGTCAGTGATAAGGAGAGGAACGCTCTAGTGCGTCCTCGTACTCGGGTGGAGGTAGCAGACGCTGAGGCAGCAGCAGCAGTCGCTGGAGCAGGGGTTCATGGGGGTGATGCTGAGGATGAGGATCGTATGTACATGGATGTGGACTCCATACCTCCTCCATTACCTCTGCATTCTACTGGAGCTGGTCCATCATATACTCCTTCACGCACAGCTGGTCCTTCACGCCCACCATCTGATGATATGATGGGATTACTTCGTGAGATCAAGGAGGCTCAGCGTGCGATGGATTCGAGGGTGGGAGAGCTTCTAGATGCTCAGCGTGCGTCTATTCAGCGGATGACTGCGTTGACGGCTAGTCTCCAGATGACCCAGACTCAGGTAGCCTGGTTGACTAGAGTCTATGCTGAGGATTATGACAGAGATCGCGAGGCACCGCCTCCCCCATCACCTCCAGCTTCATGATGTATTTTTCTTTCCTTTGTATTACAGAGTAACTGTCCGAGTTGTAGACTCTACTCTATTTTGGATATGTATATAAAATTTCTTTGGTTTGACGTGTATATACGTTTGTCTTTCACTCGAGTGTATATGAACTTGTTTCTCATTTAATAGATGCATTATTCTCTTTCAAAATTTTGTCTCAAACAACACTGGTTCTTATAGTGTGTAATTATTACAGCTTTTAAATTTTATCCTATCTCATTTTACGAACTTTTGTGGTAGTATACTGGTTTAACAGACAGGGCCTGAGAGCTCTGATACCAAATTATCACACCCCAATTCTGTACTATTCAGAACAGTGTAATGAACCGCTACTAAGCCAACGGTTCAATCAGGATCTCAAATAGACTGCGTCCATTTGCTTAAACCATACACATCCACAACAATAATCAGAATAAATACACAATAACGGAAGTTTTAATATTAAATGAACTAAAAATCTAAATGTGATAATCATAAATAAAATATCCAATTATGTTGTATTAACCGAGACATAAGTAAATAAAATATCAAATTACATTTCCTTAGTGGTCCAAATAAAAATCTAATCGAAAACGCATGAGTTGCACTCGCATGATGAGTCATGCGTCTCAACTATATCTTCGGCATCCATCGCAGGAACGTGCCCATTTGCGGGAGCATTCATATAATCTTCCACAGTCGTACCTACATCATTAACTAAAAATATTCAAATTTGAAAAGGGTGAGCACACATCATGGCTCAGTGAGCAAA
Source organism: Protea cynaroides (assembly GCA_028583415.1). Classification (NCBI taxonomy): domain Eukaryota; kingdom Viridiplantae; phylum Streptophyta; class Magnoliopsida; order Proteales; family Proteaceae; genus Protea; species Protea cynaroides. The sequence goes on from CM053269.1 coordinate 90,572,354, forward strand.
TAAAACAATACAACAAACATATGCATGCATTCAATTCATATTTGTGGTCTGGTATATAAGTTTGCAATGTGCTATAGAAAGGTTTGGAGGCCACCGCACCTCTATACACGAGTGTGTGGAATCGCCCAATGGATCAAACATCATTGCCGCCCCCACATGCACCCACCATGGGATAGAGATAGAGCTAAAGTGCTTAGGACCGCACCGCATCACACTTCCCCTGATGCTCTACCCATACCAACATGTAAGCCCCTATTGGCGAGGGCTTGCAAACTGGGCTCGTAACTAACCAATCCTAATGTCAAACAGTGTATCCAAGGCCTTACCCCAGTATCCCTAATACGTCCATAGAGATAGAGCTAAGGCCCCCCGGCAGAGTTGAAGACTACTCCCCTGATGCCCTACGACGTAATAGTTCTGCTAAGGTAATGGCGATACGATGATGTCAGTGGACAAGACTTGAGTAGAGATAGGGCTAAAGTGCTTAAGACCGTACCACATCACACTTCCCCTGATGCCCCACTCGCATCAAGTACACTAACCACATACAAACATTCACATGCCTATTCCTAGCATCATCATCATCATTATCATGTTGTAAATAAACGAAATTAAATATGCATGAACAATAATAACAGGAATAGTAGATGACATGTGATATGCACATTACAATCATACAATCATGGAATCATACATGGAATTGGACTCAATAAACAAAAATGGTTTATTATTAGCCAATTAGTTTAGGTCTTATTCCCTCACCTTTTGCTTGAGTGTAGATCATCTTTCAAGCTTTTAGAATCACCTTTATATCACTAGGAAAACCTAACAAGTCGATAGATTTTAATTAGAATTAATTCCAATAGTTTTAAGCTTGTTGTAAAGCTAGGGTCGCAGGATGGGTCGTAGGTATCTGAGACCCCAGGGTATAGGGTTGATCATAGGGTGGGTTATCCATCGACCCTAGGTGTAACCATAGCTTCCCTGGACTTCCCGAGAGCTTGGGGTTGATCCTGTGGTCTGATAGGGTCGGTTACCAGTCGACCCTAAGTGCGACCATATTTAGTTTGAGTCGACTTTTCATCCTACAGTCTACTCTTTCATGTTTGGATCCTTTGGTTTACTTTCATGGTCCCTTCTATGATTGTTCTATGGCTCAAAACTCCAAGTTATTTCCTTTACTTTGTTTACAATGATTCCCACCATGGATTCCATTGAAATTTTCCCATGGATGGATGATTTGGGTTTCTCCTAGATCCTACCCTCTTTATACTATTATAGGGTCTGACACTATTCATGGAGAATGTTTTCATACCTTAGACTTACTGAATTCAGAGATTCCTCTGAAACTCTTCTCCTTAGCCTTCTTCTCCAACTTTCCGTCTCTTCCTTGTCTTCTCTTTTTCTCACTTTCAATTAGGGTTTCAAAATGAGTGAAAGAGCCTAAGGGACATCCTATTTATAGAGGAAAACCTCCCAAAATCTGTCCCAATGAGTTTAGGAAAGGTTCCCTTTGAATTAGGAAAGTTTTCTAATTTCCTGTTTCTGTTAGTTTGCCTAGGGTCGATGCTAGGGTCGCAGAATCCATCGACCCTGGGGTCTCAAGTCATCCGACCCTAGGACTCAATAGTCATGGGTTGGAACCTACTAAGGTGGGGTCAACCCTACCTGTTTAGGCTTGCGACCCTACCCTCCTTTTTACTATTTCAATTTTGTACCTGGTTTTATGATTTCCTTCACGCACTTGGTCCATGTGACTCGACCATGATAGGTAAACCTGGTACAAGGTGGTAAGACCGGTTAGTTTGGTACGGGTCTTACAGGATGCCACCCATGTATGGTGGTTCATGTAATGAGTAACCTCATGAATCACGTTGGGAATGGTTGTACCTTAGTAAAGGCACGATAAACCATGGGAGTGGGGAGTCGGGGATCTCTGTTGGTTATAGTCTTGTTGAGACCATGTATGACAGGCGTGTAGCATATGAGAGTACAATACACGGGCCATGTTGGTTTGTTATACTCTAGTAGGGGCACGATCAGTCCATGGGAGTGGAACAAAGATTCCTACTAAAGTATAGTTTTACTTACTACATACACATGCCATGTTGAGTGATTGTTATTTTGGATATGAGTGGGTTGTGGGGTATATGATCGTGTGGTGTATGGGAGTACGATACATGGCCATATGCCAGGTTACACCTTAGTGGGGGCACGATCAGTCTATTGGAGTAGAACGGAGATCTCTACTGGGGTGTAGCCCTATTTATTATATTCTCCTATATCCTGCATTAACTTTGTCAAATGACTAGTGGTTTAGTGAAAACGGTGAATAAGCCACTGATTCACATGGGTTTGCCTTGGGATCAGGGGTGTCATTAATTATTTGGATCTAACTCGAGATTAATGACAGTTCATCCAATGACAAGCCACTGATTTATGGGTCTGCCTTGGGATCAGCAGTGCCAGTGATTGTTTAGGTTCGACTCGAGATCAATGACTGTCAGTTAAGCTAGGGTGCAGGCCAACCATGGTTGCATATACTTTTGATTTTCAATCACAATTGCTTGTTTATTTGCTTCTATATTGCATTCCTAAATTATTGCATAGGATTGCATTGGATACCTGACTTCTTGCTGAGCTGGGATGAGAGTTCACCCCTTGATATCGAATTCACCTTGAGGACATTTCTCTTAGTGGAGGGCTACCAAGGAGTCATGTCGAGGGCTGTACCTATAAAAACTGTGTTTATGAGACCGGATTCAGTTCCTCGCTTCCATGATTTTTGTCTGTAAATAGATGTAGTTTGATCTATCTATAGTATTTTACTCAGATTTACTCTAGTTATTTAGTACGGGATATATGTTATATGAATATTACTTATAAAACGGTTTGTAAGACATAACAGACATATTATTTATTGATAACATTAGAAGCATTTATTCTCTATTATGATTCCACTACAACTCTTATTATTCCGCTGCAATGATTATTAATTATTGTTGATTATTGTGGATATTATTTGTGTAGACTGTAGGGTTTGATGGTAGATCATTTTGGTTATCGATCACTGGAAAATTTGGGTTGCCATAAGGGTTGACCCAGATATCACGTTCGATTCTCTAGATGGGCTATGATATCAGAGATACCTTTGATGCTATGGGATGGTCTGCCATGTTAGAGATCGATATCATTTCGAGGCCTGACTTGGTATAGCCCTTCTATTGCAACTTACATGTAACTGATGGTAAGAATGACTATGATGATGTTGTAGAACTTCACATCTCTAGCCGGGTTCTAGGCAAAGATATCTCTTTTGACACTAGACAACTGGCTAGAATGTTAGGCATATCCATGGGTGGGGATGTAGCATACTGGGATCTAAAGGATAGAGACTCCTTGACTAAGATTATGTGGCCAGAGATTACCAGTCAGATTCTCTTGCCAGGTACATGTCATAAAATCGTTAAACTACCACCCCTTACCCCAAGTATACAGTAGAATTGTGTAGCACAACATCCTACCATAGGGTGGTCATTATAATGTGTTGTCTTCATTTGGTCAATTTCTGGTCTATTGACTTGTAACCAGGGTTCCAATTTGTTTACCCTACATCTTTGTGCGAGCCATAATTGTGGCTTTAGAAGGTTTTGGACCTTCGAATCTTCCTTATAGCAAGCTACTCATTCACCTTTTTCCACTTATGGGGGTCGATATACTAAACTTTGATGCATATGAAGAGATAGTAGCATCTCCTTTTAGCTGGTATGCCATCTTTAAAATGCATCTTGATAATATAGTCTTGTCTGACGATGAGTTAGAGGTTCGTCTTCATCCTAGAACATTAACAGATGAAGAATTTGAGAATGAAGCAGAAGATGATGCACGAATAGGTACTGAGAATGAAGGTAGAGATCAGGCAAGTTCACAGCCTCCCATTGACATGAACGTCCTTCTAGCTGAACTACACGGCATTCGGGATCATCAGAGGTAATTTGCACATTCTATAGAGAATAGCTTGAGGCGAGTGTGGCATACCCAATCATCACTCTCATCTCAACTCAACATAATGCAAGCAACCATGGAAAGAGTAGGTATAATGTCAGAAAATGACATTAGGAACGTGGCGGCTGCATCTCAAGTAAAGACCTACCAACAAGTTCGTGAGTCCACACTGTTAAATTCTAAGTGATCAAGTTGATTTCCCCTTTCCTATATTATTATTGTAAAACTAGGTCTTATTTTCCTATTCGAGTTGTAGTCCTTAATCTCTAGTCTTTCCCTAACCTATTATGCTCTTTCTTGTTATTATCATACAACACACAAGTTTGGTTTCATACTTACCATTTATGCTCTTTAAGCTTTTATTATCCTATTGCTCAGGTTACTATAACATGTTATAGCATTGGCTTGGTTGTCATAGTGTAACAGAGCTTATTACTCTGATAGCAAACCTGTCACACCCCAAAATGCTGGTCTGAAAAAATTTTAGGATACGACTGGATTAACGCCTTAGTTTGGATGTGATCCCACCAGGACCTCATAAGCAGTGCACACACATACCAACCACTTATCAGTACAATGCCACAAACACAATCTAGAGTAATAAATAGTGAAAGATAACTAAATAACCATGAACACATTATTGATAAATAAAAGTAATACAATTAGTGCTTAACGTCTTAATCAAACTTGTTTAACAATCATTTCCATCAAACAAACTATAAAGTATCATTAACCTATAAACCACGGGCTAATTAAATGTAAATAAAATAATCCAAAAGGACGGTAATAAAAGAAAACTATTCATAGTTCCAAAACTCCTTATCAAGAAAATCTATCCATCGAAGACACATGCGTCACACTCGCAGTCCTCGTCATGTGCTTTGTCTTCATACTACACTCCTCTTAACTGGGCTACGTGAGAGATTATAGGCACATTTAGATAACCTATGATAGTAGTACATGTAATATCATCTAAAAAGAATGGCATAGGTGAGGGTCAGCTCTCCTACATAAGCTCAATGAGAAAATAGACAGGCAAGCAAACAATATGCATGATCAGTTTATTGCACACAGCAATGCAATAGTCCGATATCATGAATGCTAGTGTACTATGGTAAGGCCTAGTCACACTTTCCAAAAACTGACTACAACCTCTATGCACTAGAGTGTTTGATACTCACCAGCCTACTCCAATAGCCCTGGTCCTCCCACACAACATCCCAATCAGAATGGTGATCGGGCAACAAGTCTGGCCAGTGATGCTCCAACTAATACTGCCGACCCTTTCCCCTCATCACTCCACTTACCAGTACCTAACCCCCTACTAGCCAAGGTTGCATACAGGGGTGGTGCCACTAACCAAATCCTACATGTCATTTGAAATATCCCTCTCACTAATCCTAGTAGGAATCCTAGACCATCCATTTTGCCCCTCCCCCCAAGATGTTATCATCCCACTAGGGGTGAGTGACGTACTCGTCAATAATTACCTAGCAGGTTGGATCCGGTGGTCCTCGACCGTTTCACCATTATCTACTAGATCACAGTCACATACTTCGACACATCAATCATATATTATAAACACATATGCATGCACAAAGCAGTTATTGGATGACATGTTATCACAGCAAGCATGTGGAACAATAATCATAAATTGAAACACTCTAAAATTCATTAGGGATTCTGTTCCTCACCTGATATCACAAAATTATAGTTTTCCATGCTTGGATAATCAGTGTCCCTGATGTACTCTACACCTATATAAATGGTGAGATAATTAGTTGTACATTTTATATCATTTATTGTCGAATTACAGAAGTCTGGGGTTCGCGGTCAGTGTATCAGTCGCCACTATAACAACCGTCGTAACATCCAACAGAGGTCAGAACTCTTTGCCAAGGGTCAGTTGGTATAGTACTATTGACCGCTTCATCATCCGACAACTTCCAGAGACCTTTCTAGGATTAGTCGGTCACTACGCCAACTCTTATAGTATATCGTTCGATGTATCATTCGACCCCTCTCCAAAGGTCTATTAATGGTCTTCCAGATTAGAATTTTCTTATAAACTTAGTCCATACCTTGCTATCCTAATGTGGTCCAATGGTAGGTTACCTCCTAGGTCTATGTACTATCATAAGAAGCATGAAATTCAATGTTTAACCTAGGTCATTCATTGAGAATATATATATCTTTAAAATCAACAAGCAATACTAATTCTATCATTGATGATGAACGAGTATTCATCACTTTTGATTTAATCATTCGATGGGATATTGAGTTTTGCATTAGAATTTACAAAAGCTCAAGGGTTTTACCGACAATGGCTTGACCAATGTTGATCGGCGGTATACGTGTTAACAATTCTCCAAACACAATATTTAGTTAAGCTTCACCTTCTTCCTCTCCTTCTATTCCTCCCTTTCTCTGAAAATGCGTCAAATTTTTCTAAGACAGATACGTACTCTGAGGGACAAAAGGTAGGCTTTTATTTTATTTAGGTGTCTTCTTTGGAGTAGAACTCATATTTTGAATGGAAGACTCCTAAGAAGTTGCCAAGTGGCAAGAGTTTGAATTAGAAAGGGACTTCTTCCCTTTTACAACTCCAAAGGTAGTTAGGATAGGTGTAGGCCCTCTAGATTCATTTATGGGTCCAAGGAATATCCTAAATAGCTTTTCAAAATGAACCAATTGTTAATCTTGAAAATGGGTCAATTTTGCCTGGCCGGTCGATGGTCCTGGTCCTTGTTCTATTGGGATTCCAACAGCCTAGTAGCAACTGGCCCCCTTTAAGAGTGCACATTTAATATATGGAAAAAAAATTTTGAGAGTTTAAAGGGCATCTGCTGTCCTACTCATCAATTTGGCATCGAATCGGGTTCAACTTTGGTGAAAAATCCTAGCACAAAAGAAAATCTGAGTTAAGCTGGTTTTCTAGATGCAAGTTTTACAGGGCGAATTGGGTGCCTAACTCCTTCCCAACCCATAAATTGGGTGCATACTCACCTTCGGTGAAATGTAGACCAATTCATTAAGTCAAACTGGTCAAATAGAGCTTCTCCTAGTGAGAAAATAACTTTATAGGTCCTAAACCTTATCTAGGTTGCGACAATTTATACCTTCCATTAGCGTAAGTGGACAAGATCTTAAGATTTATATCTTCCAGTCTCGTCTTTGAGTGTTTGAGAGTAAAGAATGAAAATAATTACAATAAGCAACAGTTTAAAATAAAATAGAGGATACCATTTCTAGAAAAGGCAAACAATCCAGAAATTTTCTAGCTATTGTCCTCACAATGTACAAAATAATAAAAAATTGACATGATACTGATCATAAAATGCTGCTGTATTATCGATTGGAAATTTTGTTGATCTTCCCTATAATGAATATTGGCCATGATCATCAGAATCATTTACAATAAAATAAACCTCAATTTTGGTGATGTGTTCATCATTTTTTACATGCCCAAGAAGAGTTGAACTCATGACATCTTTGAGGTGTTGATTTTTACCAACTGAGAGTACATCTTATAGAAAAGTGACATGTCCATCATTCTTCAATGAGATGAAGTGAAAATTGATTTCTTCACCCTACCAATGCATTAGTTATGCTTTATGTCTCTCTTCTTTGCTCTTTTTTTTTTCTTTTTTTATAAGTAGTCCCCAAGGAGAGTTAAACTCATGACCTCTTTAAGTGTGGTTTTCTACCAACTGAGCTAATCCCCTTGGATTTCTTGCTCTGGTTTCTTTGATAGAGATTGCACCACCACATTGATTTTCTCTACTAGTATGGGCCAATGGATTTATGCGAAGACAAATGCTCCAATTTTAATCTAATAATTTTTACACAATAAAAATAATTTATAGAACTTTGACCATTACTTCAAATCAAGAATGTCAAGATCGTAGGGAAGTGACCCATAATACAGTGGCAGCTGTCAGGCCAGTGGACATTGGCATATATCCAGGACTCAATTTGAAGTCTTATCCCCTACCTGATTGTGTGTGTATTACATCCACTATCTTCCTCTCCCAATCCCCCACTCCTCACTCCTCGAGCCAGTGGTCGTTGGTGTAAGTCCAAGGACTGAGTTGGAGTCTTATCCCCTACCCAGATGTGCATATGTATTACATCCATTATCTTCCTTGCCTAATTCCCTACTCCTCACTCTGATAGGCCAATCGACATTGGCGTAAATCTAGGGACTCGAGTTGGAGTTTTATCGCCTACCCAAATGTGTGTATTACATTCATTATTTCCCTTTCCCCCACTCCTCACGCCCCTAATTCGAGTTGCCTCCTTAGATGCCCAATTCCATATCCTGGCCCCACAGTGTGCATTATTAAAAAAAAAATTTAAAAATAAAAAAGAATTTACATGGGTGTCACTAGCTTCGACCACCTTCTTTGCGTCTATATTTTGTCAGCGACAACATGAATGGTTCATCAGCTTTATCATGAAGGCAATCTATCAGTGGGCATCTGTTAATCTTTTTTCTCCTAGTTCCATTCCCATACTTTCAACTAATTGATTTGAGAATGGGAGGATCTGAGCAAAATGTAAGAGGATACAACACAATAATGGTGGTGGCAATGATAACGACAAGGGAAAAGAAAGGAGGATGACAATGATGAAGAACAAATGTATAGGAAGAAAATATTTGTTGGAATTGTGTGACCCTACACAGATTTATTGTGTTGTTTTATTTATTCAATTTGTCCATTTCTATCCCTATTTTGAGGTATTTATTTGTAGCATGTGGCTTGCATATTTTGTGGCTTATAAATTAGTTATATGACACCATTGTTTTTAATCAATTGTATTAATGGACTGGTTTTGTAGATGATTATTTAAATGAACCACTTTTTAGTCTTCGGTTTGACCGCACCTATCATGATGCGTTATGGGCTTACCTAAGCATTGATTGGACCATGATGAGTTTGAGGGGTGCAAGTCAAAATTGCTCAGACTCTGGGAGACATGGGGACCAGTCTCTCAACAGTCAATGCACATATGGTCTATGAAGTCCTTCATGAAAAAACCTCGTGTACGTTGAGTGGTGACATTAGTGCCTAATGTTCCATTGCCAGTGACTTAACAATTATATGAGTGTACACGTACCTATAAACTATCAACTTGAACAAATTTATCGTGTTTAATTTTGCATCCAAATGTTTTTATTTATAAATATAAAATATTATTTATTTTTAATTTGCAAAACTAGTAAAATCTTTTGGTTTTATGAAAAAGGGTAATTTTATATTTTTGGTCCCTATTTATTATCTAGGGATACTTTTGGTAATTATCAAGGTATGTCAAAAGGCAATCTGGATATGGCATTAGGAGGCTAGCATCTCACTTAGGGTTAAACTTTATGGCTGGTCATCTCCTCCATAAAGATATAAAAATATCTCAAAGTCACACCGGTAAGGGAAGGAAAAGCTCAAAATATTAGATTATGGTATACTTACCCAACTGGGGTGAGCACCCAGATTGCTTGTGTGATCCTTGAATATCAAGTGACTTCGTTATATGATTATCCAAAATTCTTCAACAAAAAGTACTTTCAAATCATCAAAAAAAAGGTAGGGCATTCAACTTAATTTCTTAGATTAAACAAGTGATATGGCATTTGTAATAGGTTTTTATCTTTAATATGATATTATATATAATATCAAAATTCTTCTAGGAAGTTTTTTTCAATGGCACAAGCATGATGGTTCTGTTAAATCACTTCTTATTTAAGATTCATATCCTATAAGTGGCTCTGTTTCTCATATATGTGTTTGTACATTTGAATATTTATCATATCAAAGATTAGTATTTATTTTTCTTTTTTTATTTTTCTCTTTATGACAAATTGTTATGTCTTCAAAGAAAATTTTAGTTTATTATGTTGAAGTCTCTTTGTTTTTTCTAAAGCTTCCTCCAAGTTACATAAATAGAAGATGAACAGGATAACAACATTTGTTAACCTATCATCATTTATAATTATCAATGATGTCACATGAATTGAAAATGAATGAGTCTTTTTTGGGATTTAAAAATTTCTTTGAAATAAAAAGAAATATGAGGAAGATAAAAGGGTGAATTGACAACTCATATTATAATTGACAAGCCATCTTAGAATTTGAAAAGATTTATTTTTTATTTGACTTGTCATAATGGAGGATTAATACTAACATTTAGGAATCAGAAGAGTTCAAGGCGTTAGAAGATGAAAATTCTAAGAAGATAAAAAGTCATCATTATTTAGCCATTAAGCCATTAATCCATCAAGGCATTACACCATCAAACCAAGTATTTAGCTATGGTACATGTGACTAATTCATATTTGTTTTCAAGCTATTTTGTGACAAATAATTGGACCTTCATTTTTAGACCAAATTCACATGTACTTTAATATATATATATTTATTTTATCTAATCTCAATTTTAGTGGGAGTTAGTTTGGATATTTTATGTGAATAAATTAGATTTGGGGTTGTTTCATCCATCGTTCTGATGCTTAGACATGATGATACCCATCGGTTAATCACATAAATGAGATAGGACTATGGATGGACTGGTAAAGTTCTCGTGTTACTATTAGACATGGTGATAGGTTAAATTCTTCTCAGCGCCCATTGGATACGGGACGAGTTTAACATATCCTTGAATTGAACATTAAATAATTTTAAATAGGTCTTGATTGATTGGATTCTTCCCTACGCCCATCAGATACAAGAGGGATTTAAGAAATCATAGGTCTATTTGTTGTTTTGTCACAAAATGTCTAATGTTGTATTATTTTTGTACAAATGAAATGGATTTTAGTCTCCAACCTTATTATGCATGTTGCATGCTTATAAAAGATGATAGGATCTTCTATCTCTTTGAACATGTCTGATATTATAAAAATTTATATCTTGACTGGACACAATTACACTAAATAGAATCGTAGAATTGACTTGTTTATTGATTTTTATAATTATTCTCTTTGTATTGAAGAGAAATGTCCTCCTGTTCCTAATGTGTATTTTACTAAATCTATTAAGGTTATCTATAAAAAAAATAGATAGAGACAGATAATAAAGGAAAATATTTAATGTTGGGATACATGGCAGATTCTCTTATGGTTGGCTATATGAATATTGTATCTGTAAAAGTCATTCTTGATAGTCCTGAATTAAAATTTGATAAAATCTAGTCAGCATATTGTAGGCTTGTGAAAAAAATTTATCAAAAGGAAGGGATGTTAGAGAGCATGTAAATAATATGATTGTCATTGCTAATGAGTTAGGTCTTCAAGTAAGATTCGTTTATGAGAAAACAAAAATATCTACTATTTTATCCTCTTTACCTAATTCCTATGAAACTATACGATAAATTTATTTTGTTTCTGATTTGGATTAGGCTATTGAAATCTATTATCTAAAGTCACTAGTCATGAAGATGCTAAGTTGAAAAAGAAAAATTTTATAATTAATGCTATTGATGAGAATGTAAATAAGCCAAAGATGAAACAGAATATTAGAAGAAGAAAAAGTTTACGAATAAAAAAAAATTGGCAAAAGAAAAAGCATACCAAAGTGAGACAAGATGTTGAGTTTAAATCTAGATAGATTGTTTGTTATTTGGGTAAAAGACAGTTACCTCCCCTGTAACTTACTTTACTGACAGTTGACCCCCAAAGGTTTCAAAAAAGACAGTTACCTCCCCTAAAAAACTATTAAAATCCAAATAACCCCACCTGCTAGGAATATTCCATTATATGGTAACGGTGGGAGTCCAATAGTTTGTTAAATACCAAACTACCCTTTTAGAGATATGAACTACCCATTTTACCCTTACTATTTAGGAAGGTTACTATATTTCAGTCGAACGATTCCCCAATTCCTTGCTTGCTCACCACAGTCGAGCTCACTGTTATTCCATTTTCCAAACCTTGAATCGCCGTCATCTTCGGATCTCTCCACCGCTGCAAATCCTTGAACATCGAAGCAGCTCATCATTCAAAATGTTTCCTCTAAAATCTTGAAGCAGTAAGGAGTCTTCGAAATATTTCTGCTGAAATCTTGAAGCAGTTCCATCCTGTCGCTGCAAGGAGCATGAAGTTCCCATGTTCCTTCGAAATCTTAAAGCACAAACTACTGTAAATCCTTGGGAGATTTGACCACTTCAAATCTTGAAGCACAAACCGGTTCCAAGCATGAAGCACTGACCGTTACAAATCCTTAAGCACTGCCCAACATTCAAAACCCTACCTACTGCTGCAAACATTGAAGCACTGAAGCACTATAAGGATTGTCTTTTAATTAGCTTTTAATAAGTAGTAACAGTTGTAGGATGCTTCATCTTCGAAACTCCTAAATTTTGGGATTTTTTAATGTCGATTTTGAGGTTCACAGTCTAACCCACCCCACCCCCATTTTTTATTGTTTTTAGTAATCTGGCCTGCGATTAGGGATTATTTAAACACAACACTATAAGATTTGTGATATTTTATTGTCTGGGTACAATCCTGCGTCTCTTTAAGCACAATGGTATGTATTTCTTGTCTTTCTCCCTTCGTGTAATTTTTTATGTTTCTATTTTTTTGTCTATTGTCTTTATGTTTTTGTTTTGTTGTCTCTATGTTTGTGTTTTGTTGTCTTTGTTTCCATTAAGTTTTTGTTTCCTGTACTTGTGGTTGTATGAAGTAAATATGATAGCTGATGGTGAAAAAGGTAAAGTATTTCATCTTTTGTTTGTCTTTATATCATCATCTGTTATAGGCAAAGTACTCAGAATTCTGGTATTGTGTTTGGTAGGGAACATCCATGATTTTCCTCTACACTTCTTTAAATGTTTCCACCCCCATTATTTTACCAGTTTTTACATGTGGCCTGTCTCAGTGATCAGCCCCATTAATTTACTAGTTTTTTCATGTGGCCTATGGCCTGTCTGAGTGACCACCCCCATTAATTATAGGGATTTTATTAAACCGTTAAATGAAAGCTTATATAGGCTGTAGTCTTATTAGCCATGCTACAGGATATGTATTCATTATTTGACTTATTGTTTCTACCTGAATCCCAAAAACTTTTAACCAAAAAAAAAAAACCCAACAACTAATTAGTTTGTTGGAGGATTACTTGCATGAGAAAAAAAACAAAAACTCATTATATGTTTTATAGGTTTCGTATAATTTAACATGTGTAATATCTTTTACTATTTTTTACATGTTTACATTTTGTTTTGCTGTATTTCTGTATTTAAAATGGAATTATTTTGCTTCCATGTGTACAGGCTAAACTATTGGGAGACCCAATCAGTATTGTGTACCATTATGGTGAATATACTGAAATTAAGAATGCTGATCCGGAATGCTATAGTTATGTGGATGTCATATACGATGCATATTACGGTGTACTGAAGGACATCCCAAGTGGAAAAACTATAAAATTCAATATTAAAGCAGTATTACCTAATGGTGATTAATCACTCCTTAAAGAAGGTAAGGACGTAATGAGAATGTTTGAGAAGTCTACAGATGCATGTGATCCAATACACTGCTATGTGTTTGGACTAGAAGTAAATGAAGAAGTTTCAAATGTTTACTGGGTAAACCCTTTTGAGGGTAATGTGATGCAAAGACCCAAAACTAGTGTTGTAAATAGCCCAAGTAGACAAAGGACTCCAATCAAAAGGTATGTGCAGAAGACTCTTGCCAACAGGAGCAAGATTGGTGTCGGTAGTAGCAAAGCAATAGGAAAAAATTTTGCAGGTAGTAGCGAAGTACATAATCTCAGCAGCTCAAGTGAGGCTGACTCATTAGACAATGATGATGTAGATTGGCAACAACATGGTGGAGGTAGTGATGATCAGAATCATAGTGAATCAGAAGGATGTCAGAGTGATGGGGAAGATGATGAAGTCTCTGATGGAGGTCAAAGTGGTGGATGTATGTCTGGGAATGAAGGGGATGAGGATCAGGCTATACTAAAATATGTTGACAGTAACAAAGATATTGATGACAGTAATATTTTGAAGATGGAGAAGGGATTACTGTTTGATGATGTGAACGCTTATAGGAAATATCTTAGAGATTATGTCATCGAGGAGGGGGTTCAAATCTTGTATTTAAAGAATGAGAAGTCTAGGGTTACAGTGGTTTGTTGTAAAAGGGGATGCACATGGAGAATTCATGCTTCTCCTACACTAGATCGTACTACATATTGTGTGAAGTCATTTAACCCTAAGCATTCTTGTGGCAAAGTTGATAAAAACAAAGCCGCTTCAGCTACATGGATTGCAAGGAAGCTTGCAACAAATTAAAAGTTGATCCTCACACGTCCATAAAGGCAATGAAAGCAGCAATATGTACAAAGTATGGGATTAGACCAAAAGATTAAATATTGTATAGAGCACGTATAATTGCCAATGAAGAAAATGAGGAAAGTTTCAGCATGTCATATGCTTTGTTGCCTCATTATGGACGGTTAATGCTTGAAGAAAATCCTGGTTCCATAGTCAAATTACAATATGTGGAGAGGCAAGATAGTGAAGGAAAGCCTGTTTTTAAGAGGTTTTTTGTCAGTCCAAAAGCTTGCATAGATGGGTTTGCCCAAGGGTGTAGACCGTTCATTGGACTTGATGGATGCCACTTGAAGGGGATGTTTGGTGGAGTGCTCTTATCGGCAGTCTCATTGGACGGCAACAGTGGAATATTTCCAATAACCTACTTTATTGTAGAATCAGAGACCAGAGACAGCTGGCAGTGGTTTTTAGAGTGTCTACACTTAGCACTGTACACAGCGTATGATGGAATGCCTCTGACATTCATGTCAGATAAGCAAAAAGTAAATTACTATTCTCTTTCTGTTTGTTTTTTTTAGTTAATACTAAAAGGTTCCTACTAACACATATAATTTCACTTTATAGGGATTGGAAGAGGCAATTTCCATAATTTTTCCAAGGGCATTTCAACAGCATTGTTGTAGGCACTTATACAATAATTTTAAAACAAAATTCCCAACGCAACTACTAAGAAAATAGTTTTGGTCTGCATGTAAGTCACCTACTAGGATGGGCTTCCAAGTAGCAATGGATCAAATGAGGGAGACTGATAGAGCTACATATGAGTGGTTGATGAATTTACAAGTGTCTCTATGGGCTAGGCATGCTTTCAACCACAACGCAAAAAGTGATCACCTCACAAACAATATCTCAGAGAGCTTCAACCAGTGGGTGGATTGTCTACAAAGCAAACCTATTGTTGCCTTGCTAAATGGTATAAGGACATTGACAATGAACAAGCTAGTAAATAGGTATGTAAAAGGTTGTAGAATGAAAGAGGGTATTACACCCATGGTGAGGAAAACACTTGACTCTATAAAAAGCTCTGTCAAGTTCTGTATAGTGCTTCAAAGTTGGATTAGATGAATTTGATGTTACTGACAGGGACATTAGGTATAGAGTTCGGACTTCAAATCAATTATGTGATTGTCGTGGATGGGAAACAACAGGGATTTCTTGCAATCATGCAGCAGCAGCACTCTCTTACAAAAGGAATAAAATTGAAGATTATTGTCACTCTTATTTTAGCACCAAAACTTACATGCTTGCATATGGCCAAATGATCCATTCTCTGCCAGATCTTTCAATACTAAAGGAGACTGATGGATGTGTCTTGCAGCCTCCTGCACTCAAAATACAAAAAGGAAGACCTTCTAAGAATAAAAGAATAAGAGAGTCAGGGGAAGCTGCCAGTTCAGACTTTAGAAAAAGAACTGGTAGTGTGAAATGTACAAGATGCAAGTAGTTGGGACATAACAAAAAAAACATGACCACCTGTGAAAGGGAAGGAAATGAATGCAGAAAAGGTTTCTTATTCTTGTTAGTCTTGCTTTATATTGATTCTTCTTCCAAGGTATGTTGTAGTGACTTGTTACTTTTTTATGATAATATGTGCTTATTGTAGAGGCCAAGAACTGTGAGAAATGAGATTGATGCATCATCTTCCCAGGTCCAAACAAGGTCCCAGCAAGCTGCACAATTATCAACAATTACTTTGCAAGATAAGGTGATAGATAAGATGACAAAGAAATCCGAAAGAGTCAGGGTAAGATAAAGTGTGTTTTTATATATTCTGCAAGATTTAGCTGTCTTTTAATTGTGCAACTTATATTTTATAGGGTACTAAAACAACTAAATGAGGGCAACAAAGTGCAGACCCTGAAAATGGGCAACAGGTATACTATTTCATTGAGAATGTCTTGGAATTATGAAAATGGGCTACCAGAATTTTAGTTTCTATTTTTTGGTTTCAGTTATTGCCTCAGGAGTGCTCTTATTGACTTCCTAAGCGAGACTAATGGATTTTGGACTTTTTCTTCGTCACAGCCCTATGAGGCAATGAAAATATGGAAACATAGTTGGTGTAGATGTTATAAGTTTCCAAACCTCCATTGCATGACTTTGAGTTAATTTGATGCATTAAACTAGATGTATAATTAGTTCTTTCTTCATTTATTTCTAGTTTTTCTGTATTTTTTTCTATTGCTTTGGAGAATTGTTATGCATCCTACCACTGAAATGAAATGAACTAACCGTGCAGCTTGCTCACTGAAATACTTATTGGGCTGCTTCTATCTAAGAGAATGGAGATTACCCCCACTACAAAATTCCATGACCAAGCAAAGAAAGTGTTGGTTCCCCTGAGTTCAACATAACTGAGGCGCTTGAGGAGCCGAAAATGGTTGAGACCATCACCACCAGTGTGGGTTTTGAGGGGTGCATTAGAGTTCTCTAAGCTGTCACTACGGGTGCTATTATAAATTTCTACTTTTGAAAGGAACAATTACAGTGGAACTTTTGAAAGGAACAATTACAGTGGAACTTTTGTGTAGTTGCATTTTGTATGTTTTTGTGCAACATGTTGGATTTGAATACCTGACTTTGCCATCCATATTCTATACCAATTAATAGATTATGAATTGCTTGATTTGCATGTTCTGTTTGCCTGCAAGTTCATTTGGTTTGAAAGTGCCAATGTGCTCTGATAGACCCTGGCAACCTGAAGGCTCCTTTCAGAGTTTTAAATTTGTGTGATTATTTCATTTAGAGTTTTCAGTGCCATAAGTGCCATAGTCTCCAGATACAGGGGAGGGTCCACTTTTGTAGCTTCCAACATAATGATTCTATACAAACGTTTTTGTTGGGGCCCTTAATAACCCCAATTTTTATTAGAGTTTGGATTCCAAAATCTGAGAAGCAGAAGTTGGATGATGATTTATTTGGGTACTAGTCTCAATGCCAAAAGAAGAAGATGAACCTGTGGTTTCATGAATTTCAGAATCGCTACTCTCTAGGAATCCTAGTCTCATTGGAAATCATATTCCTAGTCTACTATGAATTTATATTTAAGTAGAGTTCTACCTTCAGTTTCTTTCCTATTTTGACTACGTTTATTTGTCCTAGTTCAGTCTGGATTAGGATTCTATAAGTTCAGTCCTGGTTTGGTTTGGTTTTCTTTATTAAATCAAGTCCTAGAATTATTAGGAAATTTGAGTCCATATTAAATCAAGTCCTTTCAGAGTTTCAACTGTTCTCCAGAGACCTTATTCTTAAGCTCTTCAACCTTAGCACCACCCCACTTCTAAACTCGGGCTATAAAAGTCAGAAAGACAAGTACATATGCTTCTTGTTGTCTTGTGGGAGTGAAAACAAAGAATGCAGCCAATCAGAGTCACGGCTACCCAGTCACCCAGATGTGGGCCAGTTTAGCAGAAATTCTCTCTCAGATTCTCAAATTCTTAATATTATAATCTCCTGCAGTACATCGTAATTTACCAGACAAGAAGACAATTGGGAAGTATCAAATGGCATTACATTCTTTTCATTCTTTGAGACAGGCAAGGATGAATACATAAGAGAATGCCATATCCCTATTAGTAATCTATTGCCTCCATACACATGTATACTCTACAACAAATATAAGAAACAGCTCGGACCAAATGAAACTAGTCCAAAAGCTCGCATAGATGATAGTTGGATCCAGAATCTCCATTCCATGTCCAATTATTTGTTTTCTAACTTCACGTACAGAAAGATCCACACTATCACATGAACCATAATCCAAATTAATTCGATGATACAAAACCACCATCTATTAGTATAAGGGGAGTGAAGAAGTTCAAAATCAGCAATTATATTGCCTCCAAACATGTGCCTAAAACACATTCAACTAAATTGAGAACAACAAAAGAACATTCAAGGAGATACAATAGCTCAATATCCCTTATGTAAAATTACATATCCCTTGCATAATTAAGAAACAAAGAACACATTTAACATTGTCAAGGAGCTCTTTCATCAGGATTCTTCAGATCTAATGTCTCGATAGCACCAAGAAGCTCTTCAAACACCCTAGTATTATGTACATGACCCTAATTACTCCCCTTAAGTACCCTCTCAAATAATCCGGGGAAGTAGTTCTAGCAGTTGCCGTATTCAACGCCTAGGTCTGTGAGCTTTGACCAATCTCCTGTGTTACCGTATTGGTAACCAAACCTATCTCTTGTGTTGTCGTACTAGTCACCGTACCCTGAGAGCATTCTCCTGTCTGGTCAATTACCATATTGGTTCCCGTGGTCTCCCCATTGTTATCCATCCATTCAAACATACCGCATCCCGCATTATCCACCTACAAGGCAATTATAAAAGGTTGTAAATACCATCTCATATTACAACTTCCAATCAAATGACACCATAATTAAAAGCGAAAAACAGAAGATAATGCAAGAAACATACTCCAGTAGATTGTTGGCAACACCAAAACTTTTGTCCTTTGTTTGTTACAATTTTAGCCGTTCTCACTTTACATTGACCTACTCCACATCTACATTCCTTGTTCTCCTCCACCCACATAACAAAGTTCTGACATCTTTTGCAGCTATAGAACTTCCTACCGACATTTTTCCCCTTTCTTACTGTCCGTACCACAAATGTATCACCACAGGTCTCACATTTTGGTTCCATCTTGTAAAAAAAATTCTGAAATAATATTGAAGAAAAATAAATGGATACAAATTGAGAAACTATAATTGTATTAGAAATAATCAGAAATTATATGATTAAACACAAATTAGAATACCTCAATATGATTAAGACACAAATCAAAATACCAGAATATGAATTTCATATTATCAATGAGAATCCAGAAAACTAAATTAAATTATGACTTTCAACAATCGACGACAGACTTGTGGATTCAAGCTGGATTAACAGGGTACCCTAAACCACGGTTGTAGGGGTTCAAATCCTGACCTCCATATTCTCAAGGAGGAGAGCAGTTGAATCTTTTCTTTCTAACTGTACCTGTACCATCATTTTCGACTGGATTTTGCATACTTAAATATCTACAGAGCTTATGAGAAACCAATATATTGCATACCCGATTACCTAAAAAAATAGACATTGTTCGTATAAATTAAAATCCGACATTGTTCATATAATGATTGAAGTAGGTCAGCATCCAGTCATTTGCATACTCGAATATCTTCTTCTTTCAATTTTTGTATTGCAGTTACAAGAGCAAAATCCGACATGTTCGTATAAAGAGGAACCATTGAATAAACCCTAATAATAATTTACCTTTCTATTCCTCAAGAGTGAAGTAGGTCAGCGATGGAAGAGAAGGAAAATAAGAGGAAAATGAGTGCTTAATCGAAGACTTCTCTTTCTGACAGTCGAAACAAACTTTGTCCTTTTCGATCAAAACTAGTGCTGAATCAAAGACAAAAACAAGGGAGACTAGGAGTGCAGTTTGTTCGAAATATTTGTGTGAACCTAAAATACCTCCGCTTACAAATGTAGGAGTTTTGCCTCACTGGGTTGTTTGAAATACCGCTTACAAATGTAAGAGTCTTGCCTCACTGGTCGCTTGAAATACCTCTGCTTACAGTTATGTCCAACAGATCATCTCCGCCCCATATGAAACGTCGTGAGGTAGAATGAGAATAAGATGAGATTAGGGTTTATTTTTAGTTGGGTATCTAAAAGGGTTATATTGGTCTTTTAACAATAATGGGATTTAAAGTAGGGATAAAACGTTGAGGGTAGAGTTGTCCATAAAAAAATTAATTTTAACACCGTTAAAAATTGGGATTATTTAGATTTTAATAGTTTTTTAGGGGAGGTAACTGTCTTTTTTGAAACCTTTGGGGGTCAACTGTCAATAAGGTAAGTTACAGGGGAGGTAACTGTCTTTTACCCTTGTTATTTTTATAAGAAGCCCAGACATAAGAAGGCTCACTGTTATTTTTTCTTAAAGTCTGATGGAAAGCAATACAAACCGATTCAAGGAACGTCAGAGAATAAGTGATAGTAGCAATTTTATTTATATAGGAAACAATAATAAGGCATAGATTAAAAAAGTTAAAATTTTTGAATTGAAGTTAAATGATGGAATGGATTTTGATTTAATTGAATGTTAGTTTATACCTAGTTTTAGAAGAAATTTGTTATCTTTTTTAATGTTGAAAAAAACTTGGATATGAATTTTATTTTGGTAGTAAAAATTTTTTAATGAAAAGAAATGATAAAGTTGTTGCATGATTTTAGAAATAAGAATATATATCAAGTGTAATTATGTGGTAGTGTTGTATGCAATATTAAACTTGATATAAAAAATAATTCTACTTATCTTTGGCATTTAAGTCTAAGACATATCAAATATAAATAAAATTAATAAATTGATTAATTCTGATATTTTGAGTGGAGTAACTCTAGAAAAGTTTTAACATATAAAAGTTATATTTATGATAAAATAATCAAAAGAAATCTAATACAAAAGGTGAAAGATGTATTCATGTATTAAAAAAAAGTTCATACTAATGTATATGGATCTATGAGCATCAATACAAGAGGAGGCTTTCATTATTTTATTACTTTCACTAATGAGTTTTCTAGATTTGGCTTTGTACATCTGCTGAAACATAAATCTGAAGTTTTAGAGTTTTTCAAATCATTTCAGTGAGGCTAAAAAATCAACTGGACAGGTGATCAAGTCACTAAATTCAAATAGAGATGGAGAATATACATTTGATGATTTTGAAATGTATTATCTTAAAAATAGTATTAAATATTTTTGTACTCCACCTCTTACTCCAGAGGCTAATTGAATTGAACTTTGTCAATTTTTTTTTAGGAAGAGGCATTATATGCAGCAATACAATATTCTAAATAGAGTTTTCACCAAAATAGTAAATTTCATCCCATATGAATTGCTTTATGGTAATCAAGCAAATATTGATCATATTCGAATATGGGATTGTACTGCTCATGTTTTGATTCCTAATCCAAATAAGACTAAATCACTATCAAAAATCAAAAGGTATGTCATGGTTGAGTATCTTCATCATTCTAAAGGATACAGGTCATATGATCCTAAGGATAGAGTAATAGTTAAAAGCAAAAATATGACATTCTTAAGAGACCGCTTTGATAGTAGGAGTTCAGATGATGTTGATAAAAGTATTTTGAAGAAGTTAATAAAAACTAATGAAAGTCAGAGTTAATAAAAACTAATGAAAGTCATCAAGATCTGCTATTGAGGGGTCCTTATATCCTATTATTTTTTTAAACACCAAAAAAAGATAAGCAACATTTTGAGCCCTTAAGAAGAAGTAAAAGAACATCAAAAGCTCCAGACATGTCAGATTATTATTTGTATTGAAGAATCAAATAAAAGAGTGATCATTAATGAAGTTGTAGATTATCCTGTCATCGATTGTCAAGCTATGTCAGATATTGATTTTCAATAATGGATTAGTGCTATGAAATAAATCAAATCTATGAATAAGAATGGTGTGTGGAATTTGTTTGATAGGCCTGTGAATACTAAAGTGGTTGGTTGCAAGTATATCTTCAAAAGAAAGAAGATCATAAGGTTGCATAGCTTACATTATATGTTGATGATATTTTACTTGTAGTAAATGATGTCAACATATTAATGGGAGTGAAACAATGATTATTTAACACATTTGAAATAAAAAAAACTTGAGTGAAGTTTCTTATATTTTGGGTATCAAAATTGAGCGAAATCATAAGCAAAGAAGATTAAGCTTGTCTTAGGAGAAATATAATGATACCTTGCTGAAAAAGTTTCACACGACTGATTGTTGGGTGGAAAATTTTATTATAATTACTTTAGGCCACTTACCTAGAATGATAGTCTTAAGTCTACAAAGAAAAAATTAATTAAGTCATTGTATCCCTGTACCTCTATTGTAAAAAGCTTAATGTATACTATGATCTGTACATGGCCAGACATAGCTTTTGTTGTTAGCATGATCAGTCGTTTCCAAAGTAATCATGGTAAAATACATTAGATTATTGTACAATAAATCTTGAGGTATCTAAAGCAAACAAAAGGCTTTAGATTCACTTATTGTTCTTATCAACTTAATATCTTTTTTTATTCTAATCATCAAGGATGTGTTGATAGTATAAAATCTACCTCTAGTTTTGTGTTCATTATTTATGATAGAACTATTGCTTAGAAGAGTAAAAAACAAGAATGTGTTGCATAGTCTACTATGGAACCTGAATATATTGCATTGAATGTAGTAGCTAAAGAAGCTGTGTAAGTTCTTATTAGGACTGTTGATAGTAGATTGTGTAAAAAAAATCTATTTCATTTTTATGTGATAACAATTCTACAATAGCCATCACCAAAGACCCAAAGAGTCATTTTAGTGCCAAACACATTGAAGGTCGATATCATTATATTCATGATGTTACCAAGAAGAATGAGGTGGTTTTTGAGAGAGGGCCATCTCAATCAAACTTAACTGATCCCTCACCACTGTAAGATCCCCTTCCCAGGAGTGGGAGAAATGAATCATTGGTCGGCTATAACAACACATAAGCCATGAAAACCTGTATGATTTTTTTTTGTCATACATAATAACATAATTAGCTGAACCATTTCATTATCACAAAATAGTCCCAAATCATCAACTTAGCCCAATACATTAAATTGGCAATGAAAATAAAGTATATAATAAATACATAACTGGTGACCAATTAATTACGTCCAAATGTTCATTTTAAGTACAAGCATATACATCAAAAGGGTGTGGTTATCTCTCAAAAACTTGTAACCACACATACTCCGAAGGAAACAAATCAACAACTATACACAAGTTGTATATCAAAAACAGTCCTCAAAATGTAACACAATTGCCGAGTGGTCTAGTGGCCAACTTGGTCTTCTACACTAATAGCCTCTAGATGTTCATCTACTTGATCATCTATAAAATGTATCAACAACTGGGGTAAGCAATGCTTAGTGAATAAATAACATCTTGGCAAGAAATACATGCATTAAACAATGTATCAATATCTCATAAAACACTTATAATAGCTTTTCTTTAATAAGTATACATAAAATTTACTCACTCAATCAAATCTCACATTTTATTGTAGTTTCACATCATCCTACCATGGTCTAATGTCATATGTGTATGATTTTCTACTTTGTCATAATTTTATAATATCATCTGTAGATCTGTATGCTTGTTGTTTGTTTTCATTCTCAAAACTCAAAGTTTTACCTAATGTGCATAAGTCGGTAGCTTGATGTTAAGATAAGCAATACAAAAGGTTTACCTTTTAGTGTCACAGCCCATTCTGGGGAATCAGGTGTGATCATGGCAACTCAAATCTTCTAACGATCGACAATCAAAATGATCTACCAGCAAACCCCACAGTTTACACAAATATTATCCACAATAATCAATAATAATTAATAATAATTATAGCAAAATTATAAGAGTTGCAGCAGAATCGTAATAGAGAACAGATGCTTCTAATGTTATCATTACATAATAAGTCCATTATGTCTCACAACCATTTCACATATACCATTCATATTACATATTTTCCCGTACTAAATAACTAGAATAAATCTGAAATAAAATATTATAGCTAGACCAAACTGTATCTATCTACAGACATTAAAACTCATGGAGGCGAGGCACTAACTCAAGTCCTATAAATACAATCTTTACAGGAACAGTCCTCGACATGATCTCTCAAAGGCCCTCCTCCAAGAAAAGCACCCTCTACACCAGTGGAATCTATATCAGTCATCACAGAAGAGGTACCTGCAACCAAAGCTAAAAGAATCTTGATATCGAAGGGTGAGCTCCCATCACAGCTCAGTGAGAAGTCAGGTATCAATGCAACCCCAACACAACAATTTAATGATGCAATAAAGTAAATAAACAAGCAATTGTGAATGGCAACCAAATGTGTATGCAGCCATGGCCGGCTTATACCTTAGTAAGGATTTGTCCTTGGCTCCCCCTTGAACTAGTGCTCGTGGTTCTACCCCTGAACACATGCCCGTACCCCACTGCCTGAACATATATCCATGGCTCCCCCTAAGTACTCCATACCCCACTGCCTGGAATAATTCCCCTCACTAAAGCATAAGTCATTTGATCATGGTTGATGCATGATGCATGAGATATATAATAAAAAGGGTTGCACCCTAGTAGAGATCCCTGGCTCAGTACTCCCACGGATCACCTTGCCCCCACTAAAGTGCACCCAAGGCATATAACTGTGTATTGTACTCCCACACGTCATGCGTTAACAAACAACAATCACAACCATACTATAAAATCACCCAACATGGCATGTGCACTGTAAGACCCGCACTCCATGAACCCGATCTAAACCTTTAGTTCATATCGTAACAGGTCTTCCAATCATCACCGGGCCAGACGGGACGAGCAGATGACAACCAGGTATGAAAACAGACAAAATTACATGATATAACTTTCATACCGGTCAATGGTACCGGTCTATGGTACTGGTCGACAGTCGATCGGTATGGCCTGCGTAGACTTAAATCCAGAAAAGGATCTCTACGGATCCCACTTTCCAAATTTTAAACCAAAGGACTTTCCTAATGTTAGGAGGCTTCCTAAACCTAATCCTAGCCTATATAAGGACCCTTAAACCTCTTAAAACCTCTTCCATTGATTCTCACAAATCCTAGAGAGGAGAAAGAGGCTGAAGAAGGAGAAGAAGCTAGGAAAGAGAGGGAAGAGCCGCCATTGCCGTTGGACGAAGAACTCTCTACCGCAAACCAACGGTAAGTGCTTAAACCTTCCTCTACTTTAATCGTTATAGGATGGTTAGTCATGTTTGGATCAATACCATGCAAAGCGAGGTATTGATCTAAACCCTATTTTGTCGTTAAACCCTATATTCAAGTTCTAGGTTGAAGATCATCGAAACTAGGACTTGAATAGAGTTGGAAACAACTCTAACTCAGTGCTCAAACCTAGAATGTATAGGAGAAACCCTAGGATCAATAGGGGGTCACCGATGGAAGGCGAGAACCGGATGTATGGTCTTCTGGAGACATACCGATCGACCATATCGATCGCACCATATGCGACCGGTACTGCAACCGGTACCTCTCGGAGACTGGTCTGTGGGGACCAGTCGACCATACTGGTCGCATCTTTCCCCACAGTACCACGATCGGTACTGTGACCGGTATACTCTGTGAGGAGTATTTTTGACCCAGTTGGTTTTTTGACTAACGTAAATCCTAAGAAAACTATTCTAATACAACCCTAACATTGTGTAGGACCTTGTGATAGCAAGTTTGGATACTGTGACACTGAGCAAGCTATCAAACAAGCGTCAGGTAAGGGAATCGAACCTAAACCCTAATAATCTAATAACAGTAAAACGTTATTAATAACTATGATTATATGGACTGATGTTTGTGCATACTCGCATGTCATCCTTTACTTTCAGTTATTATTATTGTTCATGCATACTCGCTATGCTAGGATTGACTGTTAGGCATGTGATTGTTTTCGTTTGTGTGTGAAATGGGAAGGGCCGAGGGTCTGGGATCATTCCTCACACTAGCACCTTTTCGTATCGTTCTGTCTTAGCATGATTGGTGTGGGTAGGGTATCAGGGAGAGGAAGTGGCACTGTGGTCTCCAGCCTGGCCACTAAACTCTAGCTCTATCTCTATTCCATAGGGAGTTGTGCTGGGATAGGGCCTACTGTGATGACATATAGGATTGGCTAGTTGCGAGCCCAGTTTGCAAGCCCTCGCCAATAGGGGCTTACGTGTTGGTATGGATAGGGTATCAGGAGAAGTGTTGGTGGTGTTTGATCTGGACGCTTTAGCTCTATCTCTATTCCATGGTGGGGTGCATGTGGGACGACAGTGGTATTTGATCCATTGGGCAGCTTCACACACTCGTGTATAGAGGTGCGGTGGTCGCCAATCCTTTCTATAGCACATTACAAACTTAATACCAAACCATGATGTGAATGTTACTGATGCATATGTTTGTTGCATTGTCTGATTGTCTTACTGAGCTAAGTTGTGAGCTCACTCTTGTGTGTACACTATTTTTAGATGTTGATGCAGGTTATATAATAGAGGACTACTTGAATGCTCCGGCGTACGAAGGTGTTGCTGCTTTGGAAGTGCAAGCAGGAGAGGACGAGCATGACGCTTCATGTGAGTGCCCTTTCTGCGTGTACCTCTAGGATTTGATTTATTTTATTTTAATTATTTTCAGTAGGAGATACAGTTGATGTAAGGATATTTATCTATGTTTCGATATTTGAATAATTAGATATTTTATTAAATTTATCAATAAATCACTCAGTTCATTTTATTTAAAGACTTCTGCTGTATTTTATTATATTCTGATTATGGTTATGTGCAATGGTTTGTATGAGCGGACACTGTCTTATTGAGATCCTGGTGTGAATCGTTGGTTCAGTGACGGTTCACTCACACTTCTGGTTCAGCCAGAATTGGGGTGTGAAATGCACCGCTCTAAAGGATCATCGTGCTCCACTAGAGTATAGCGTACCAACATGGTCCATGTATTGTGCTCCAACATGCCATATAACCATCATACATGATCACTAGTAAGGCTACACCCAAGCAGAGATCCCCGACTCCCGACTCCCCACTCCCATGGTTTGTCATGCCCCCACTAAGATACTAGCCAATCCCAACGTGATTAATGAATTTACCCGTTACATGAACCACCATACATGGGTGGCACCCCAACGGAGATCCCTGGATCCCTACTCCAATAGATTACTGTGTCTCTACTAAGGTGGGAGCAGACCAACATGGTACGTATGTCTGTGCTCCAACACATCACATGCACCATCATACATGGTCAAGCATGTACAATGATATAAAAGACTACACCAACATCATAGCCCATGTACTATGCTCCAACATGCCACATGTCCATCATACAACATCCAACATACATAGTTATTATTATATGCAAATGCATGAACATATACATAATTTATTGGATGACATGTTGTAAAGAGAAAATACACAAACAGCAAACACATGCTCAAACTCTACGGGACCCAATCCCTTACCTGTAGACATCAAAGGTGCTGCTAAACCTTGAAGCTAGCACAAGGCTTCATCCACTACCCTTGTTGTTTTACCTCATTACTTAAATAAGTTTCATTAGATTAATGAACATCTTTTAAACCAACATAAACAAGTCTTAGAGTCCATGCATGTCCCAAGGTAAGCCAAGAATCGAACGGTTGGTCTTCTCTAACCCAAACTAGACTAATAGGTCAAACTGGTCTGAACTGAAGGACATAAACAGCTGGTGGTTTCTCCAATATCATCTCCCGGTTATGTACTTAGTCATTTCTTAATTCAGCTTAACCAGAGGATGAATTGGATGGTGCATCCTCCGACAAACCATCTGGTTCATTACCACTATCATAACAGTGAGGTTCTAGTAGGTTATCTAGAGGCTTAGTCGGGTGGTGTACCATCCAACAATACCTCTACTAAATATTAAGCCTGATCGGAGGTCAGGATCAGTCGAAGCCATCAGTACAATGGAGGGTTGTGCCCCCGGTAGGGTGACTCCGGTTAGGGTCCTCGGGTTAGGTATTGGTCTGACATTCAAAGGCATTTGCCTTGACGGAGGACTAGTCTGAGTCACACCGAGGTAGGGTAGGGACCAGGCCTCCGATTCAAGCCCAGAAACCAGGCACAAACCAAAAAAGGTTTCCTTCCTTAGGGAGATGCTTCCCCCACTTGGTTTCCTTCACTCTAAGTGATGGGAAATACTCTACCACCATTGTTATACACAATGGGACTTATTTGAGACCACAATGGCATCTCAATACTTGGAGAGAACAATGACCTAGCTTTCTAGGTTGGATTTGGTCTCCATTAATGGAGACCATGAATGGTGAAGCTCCACCATGGTCCTTACATACATTTACTACAAAGATGGAAGGGAATGAGTGAGTGAACATACCTCAAGGGAGAACCAGTGTTTGAGCTCCAAGCTTGGAGGTCCAAGTCTACTCTTCAACCTCTCTCACAAGCACTCTCACTTGCACTAAGGGCACTAAGAGTAAAATAAGGAAGCTTGGGCTTCCTTTTATAAAAACTCATGGAGAAAGAGTACACCATTTGGACACAAATCGGATGCTAGCGATCGGGTGATGCACCATCCCATAGAGCATCTGATTAGGCTTAAAAATGGGCTTAGACATGGTTTGATGGGCCCAGTTTAGTGGGGATGTCTTTTAGGTTACTTAAATCTTCTTCCCCATACCCTATCATCACTAGGTGGTCTTAGTATTTGATTCAGCATCAATCTGAGGGTCTAATGTCAGGGTGCCAAGTGTTGGACAGTAAGACCCGACATGGAAGGATCTTAACTGTTGAGGATTCCGGGTATGGGTCTTACATGGTGTATTTTCTGAATAAATAATGTCTATGGGATTGTGTTAGGCCAAGTGGGAGACTGTTGTAATTGTATGGCCCAACATAGATTTATTGTGTTATTATTATGTATTCTCTTTGGCCTATTCCAACTCTATTTTGAGGTATATATATATGGCATGTGGCTCACATATTTTGTGACTTATAAATTGATTATATGACATCATTATTTTTTGTCTATTGTATTAATGAATTGATTTTGTGGATGATTATTCAAATGAGTCACTTGTAGTCTTCGGCTTGACCGAACCTATCATGATGCACTATATGCTTACATAGGCATTGATTGGACCATGATGAGTTTGAGGGGTGTAAGTCAGAATTGCTTAAATTATGAGAGACATGGAAACTAATCTCTCGATGGTTAGTGCACATATGGTCTGGAAAGTCCTTCATGAAAAGACCTCATGTATGTTGAGTGGTGACCTTAGTATTTAATGATCCATTGCTAGTAACTTGACAATTATATCTGTGTACGCGTACCTATAAACTGTCAATTTGAATAAATTTATCGTGTTTGATTTTACATCCAAATGTTTTTATTTATAAATATAAAATATTATTTATTTTTTATTTATAAAATCGATAAAATCTTTTAATTCTATGAAAAAAGATAGTTTTATATTTTTTGTCCCTATTTATTATCTAGGGACACTTTGGTAATTATTAAGGTATACCAAAAGGTAATCTAGATATAACATTAGGAGGTTAGTATCTCACTTAGGGTTAGACTTTATGGCTGGTCAGCTCTACCCTAGAGATATAAAAACATCTCAAGGTCACACAAGAAAGG
Organism: Protea cynaroides; assembly: GCA_028583415.1. Taxonomy (NCBI): domain Eukaryota; kingdom Viridiplantae; phylum Streptophyta; class Magnoliopsida; order Proteales; family Proteaceae; genus Protea; species Protea cynaroides. The sequence continues at coordinate 90,601,968 of CM053269.1, forward strand.
GGAGAAAAAGCTCAAAATATCAGGTTATGATATACCTGCCAACTGGGGTGAACACCCAGATTGTTTGTGAGATCTTTAAATATCAAGTGGTTTCATTATATGATCATCCAAAATTCTTCAACAAAAGGTATTTTCAAATTCTTCAACAAAAGGTATTTTCAAATCATCAAAAAAAAAAGGTGTGGTATTCTACTTAATTTCTTAGATTAAACAAGTGATATGACATTTGTAATAAGTTTTTAGCTTTGATATGTTATTATATATAATATCAGAATTCTTCTAAGATACTTTTTCTAATACTGTTATCTTATAGTTCTACAAGCGTTATAGATAAATTAACCATCCATCTCAATTTAATTATAATATCATGAAAACCTCAACATACAAGAGGCTAGGTTTGATATTTCATTTTGAATTTGACACAAATCCAAGTGCTAAAATGTTATTACAATGTATAGTTGTAACTTGTTCGATTACATAGAGATAAAGCCATAAATAAAATAACAACAAATATGCTAAAAATGGGTTATCTATTTTGCTAGTTTAACCATTGTTATTTTTAGTGTCGAAAAACAAATAAAGTTTTAAAAAATTTTAAATTAAATTCAAAGTTTTGTTTTTATTTTGAGGGAAATTTAAATTAAATTTTATTTTGAGTTGGATATGGATATGGATATGGACATAGATAGGGAAATGGATATGGATATGGGTGTGGATACATACCTATTCAAATATACCATTTTGGAAAGGTGGTGACTTATACCTTTTGGTATGAAGAGGTGCACCCATACCCCTTGGTAGTGACCCTTGGAGAGGTCATTGTCTTCTATAAATAAAAGATGTTGCCTCATTCCAAATCACTCATGATTTGAATACAAAATTCATGTCTCTTTTCCTTCTCCCTCCAACTCTCTTTCTACTCTAATTTATCGATAGAGTTTGTTCCTTCCTTGTTTTATAGGATTGTTAACCTTAGCCGTCGAATCTGCATACAACTAATAGTGAGTTCACACTGGGTGGATGTCCTACTAAAGGGTGATTTTATCTTGGATGTTGGTTTACAGGGACCTATTGTACCGTATAGGGGACAAACACAATCTTAAGAATTATAAATAATAGTAACACAAGAAGGCAAAATATATTGTTTAAGACGATTTAATAAGCATATGACATTAGATATAATATCATGTATCAAACCATATGATTATGTAATCAATCAATATAATGTAATATAATAGAGTATAGACACATACCTTATACGATCTGATTGAGTGAGATAACCAAAATGCATAGATGTTGTTTATTAACCATAGATATGGTAGATCAAGAAACATGTTGAATATGGTTAATATGGGGACCTGAGATGCTAGGAATTTTACATGAATAAATGAAATGATAGTGTACCTTATGCACATTCAAAGTTCTTATAAGGTTGAAGTATGGAAAACCTAGAAATGTGGGGGTTTTGTAAGAATACATATTTGCTAGTCAAACTCTTCTAAGAAAGAAGAATAATGTCAAAATATAATTATTAATATCTATTTAGACATGAAATCTAGAAGACAAGCCTAGATTCGAAAAGATTACTAAACCAACGGTTCACACCAGGATTTCGATAAGACCGTGTCCACTTACATAAACTATTGCACATAACCATAATCAAAATATAAATAGATACAGCGGAACTCTTAATTAAATGAACTGAGTATTCTATTGTTACTTAAATAAATTATCCTAATTATTCAATAAACTAAAACATAAATAAATATCTTTACATCGTTTATAAAATCCAACTAAAATAAATAACTAAATCAAAACATCCTAGAGGTATACGTAGTAAGGGCACTCGGATGATGCGTCATGCTCGTCCTCCCCTGCTTGCACTTCTAAGGCAGCAACAGTTCCATACACCAGAGCAGCAACAAAGTCCTCCATCGTATAATCTGTATCAACATCTAAAAAATGATGTATACATAGGGGTGAGCTCACAACTTAGCTCAGTAAGAAAATCAGACAATGCAACAAGCAATATGCATGAGTAACATTCACATTTGGTCTGGTATACTTGCACAGTGCTGCGATAAAGTTTGATGGCCATCGCACCTCCATGCACGAGAGTGTGAACACGCCCAGTAGATCACACACCCCTGTCGCCCCACATCACTTACTTTGGTATAGAGATAGAGTTAGAGTCGGGTGGGCAGGCTGCGCCTCCATTGTACGTCCACCCCTTGATACCCTCTACCGTACCAATACCTATACCCCTATTAGCGAGGGCTTGCAAGTGGGTTCGTTACTAACCAATCCTATATATCATCACAGTAGGTCCTATCCCAACACAGCTCCCTACGGCATAGAGATAGGGCTCAAGTCTAGTGGCTAGGCTGGAGACCACAATGCTATGTTCTCCCCTTGATACCCTACCCACACCAAGCATGCTAAGATAATAGCGGTACGAAAAGGTACTAGTGTGAGGAATAATCCAGGACCCCAGGCCCTTCCTATTCCACACACCAATGAAAATATTCACATGCCTAACATACAATCCTAGCATAGCGAGTATGCATGAACAGATATAATAACTGAAAGTAAAGATGACATGTGAATATGTACAAGCAATACTCCATAAAAACAATAGTTATTAACAACGTTTTACTATTATTAATTAATTAGGGTTTAGGTCTAATTCCCTTACCTAACGCTTGATTGTTAGCTTGCTCCGCGTCACAGAATCCAATCTCGTTATCACAAGGTCCTACACGATGTTAGGGTTTAGTTAGAATTAGTTCTATAGGTTTTACGTTGGTCAAAAATTAATTGCGTCAAAAACCAACCCAATCTAGACATACTGGTGGCATATACCAGTCGTAGGTCACTGTACAGTGGCATGACCAGTATAGTCGATCAGATAGCCTTGGTAGACTACCTGAGAGGTACCGATCGCACATAGTGCCACCAGTATTGTAGACCGGTATGCCTCCGGAAGAGCACCAACTTGGTATTCGTCTTTCGTCGGTCACCCATTATGGCTTCTAGGGTTCCTCCTATGCATTCTAGGCCTGAGCAATGTTTTAGGATTTGTTTTATCTTTCATTCCAGTCCTACGTTCTAAGAAACCTTAGTTTAGAATTCAAATCTAAGTTTTATTAACCGAATTAGGGTTGAACGGTAAATTAGGGTTTTAGATTAATACCTAACCTTGCATGGTATTAATCAATCATCAACAACACTTAACATAGAGAAAAGTACAGGCACTTACTGTTGGTTCGTGAACTATGGTGTTCTTCATCCAACGAAATCTCCTCTTCTACCTTTCTCAGCTCCTTTCTCTTCTTCAGATCTCCTTCTCCTCTTTAGGGTTTGTGAGAATCAATCAAAGAGGTTTAAGGAGGTTTAGAAGTCCTTAAATAGACTAGGATGGAGTTTAGGAAAGTTTTCCTACGTTAGGAAAGTCTCTAGGGCTGAGATTTGGCAAGCGGGACCCACAGAGATCCATTTCTAGATCTGACTAGTCTGCCTGCACAGATAGACCGGTCGATCGGTACGTAGACCTGTATCATGAGATCGGTATAAAAATTATCATCAGTTTTGGTCCGATTTCATACTTGATTATCATCTGCTCATCTCGTCTGGTCCAGTTATGATTGGAAGAGAATCATGCGCATCCTCTAAGGCTTCAACTTCCATTGCAGTAACACGCGCATACACCGGATCATTTATATAATTTGCAACTGTAGTAACTGCATCATCAACTAAAAATATTTGACGTCGAGAGGGTGAGCACACATCATGGCTCAGTGAGCAAACAAAACAATGCAACAAGTATATGCATGCACTCAATTCATATCTTTGGTCTGGTTTATAAGTTTGCAATGTGCTATAGAAAGGTTCGGTGGCCGCCTCACCTCTATACACGAGTGTGTGAATCCGCCCAATGAATATCGACACTGTCGTCCCACATGCACCCACCATGGACAATATACACCCCATGAAAATGGCATGGCTGTACCGGTTGCCCATACCAACACGTAAGCCCCTACTAGCAAGAGTCTAAAGACATCTGCAACGAAGTCGCTTACAGTTTTCATGAGGTTAACAGTCTGATTCTGATTTTACCAATCTTTTTGAAACTTGTGGGGGATTGTTGTTTTTAATGTCAAAAAACAAATATAGTTTCAAAACGTTTTTAAATTAAATTCAAAGTTTTGTTTTTAATTTTGAGAAAATTTGAATTTGAATTTTATTTTGAGTTGGATATGGATATAGATATAGACATAGATAGGGAAATGGATATAGATATGGGTGTGGATACATACCTATTCAAGTGTACCATTTTGGAAGGGTGGTGACTTATACCTTTTGGTATGAAGAGTTACACCCATACCCCTTGGTAGTAACCCTTGGAGAGGTCGTTGTCTTCTATAAATAGAAAATATTGCATCATTCCAAATCACTTATGATTTGAATACAAAATTCATGTCTCTCCTCCTTCTCCCTCCAACTCTCTCTCTTTATACTATGATTTATCGATAGAGTCTGTTCCATCCTTGTTCTAAAAGATTGTTAACCTTAGCCGTCGGGTTTACATACACCTAACAGTGAGTGCACACTGGGTAGGTGTCCTACTGAAGGGTTGTTTTATCTTGGAAGTTGGTTTGCGGAGACCCGTTGCACTGTATAAGGGGCAAATACAATCCTAAGGAGAGTGTACCAACATGACTCAGCCCTAATTGATTACTTGCTTTAGATCGTATAAGGTATGTGTCTATACTTTATTATATTACATTAAATTGATTGATTACATAATCATATGGTTTGATACATGATATTATATCAAATGTCATATGCTTATTAAATAGTATTAAACACTATATTTTGCCTTGTTGTGTTACTATTTCCTACAACCATTGACTGAATTAATCCGGTGCCACGAAGACACTAAAGACCATGGTTCAAGGTATGGTATTCAATTGGTTGATTGGATCAACTTGTATTAATATTTGTCCTGATCTGATCCCAAATTTAATTTTCTTTTTAATATTATTATATATAATACCAATCATGCACATGTCAACCTTCTATCAGATCTGTTTATCAATTCAATCTGAATAGAATTTAGACATGACTGATACGTTGGGATACATGCCTAACCTTTTCCATTATATGAAAGACCCCCCCCCCCCAAACACCCCCACAGCTAAATTGGGATAAAGTGTAGATTTTTTGTCATGAGATCTTATGATGAATTGAACCTAATATCATATGTTTACCAAAAAAAAAAAACTACCTAACATCATATTGCATATGTTCTTACTTTTGATTTTTTTTTTCTCAGTCCTTCTCATCTAGATGATACCAGGCTTATTAGTAATCAGGTTCAATTCTGTAGTGTTCACATTGCCACATCTCTTTTCTCTAGAGGATGTGGACATATAACTAAACGTCTATGCATGTCAAAGGTCATGTCATAAGAACATTTAACCTCTACTTGGTGTGTCCATTCGCTGCTCTTTTCCAACAGTAGCGGCTGGGGAGGCTTTAGCTATTAGAACGGGGTTGTCCAAAGCCCTTCAAATGGGTTAATTCTGCTATTGAAACTGAATCTGATAACCTTGAGGTTATCAATCTTTTAAATGGGATCTGTTCACAGGGTGATTTATATGCTGTATCCATTGCTAGGGATTTTCGAATGATTGTAAAAGATGGTTTTGTTGTTTCTTTTTTCATATTCCAAAGGAGGCTAATTCTGTAGCCAATTCCCTTGTTAGGCGGGCCCTATCCTTAACAGGGGAGGTTAGTTGGCCGTTAGCCGTTCCATGGTTAGTTGAACCAGCTATGAACGAATAGTTCTGTTTTCTATCAAAGAAAAAAAAAAGATCATGACATTTTAATTCAAGAACATTTTTAGCTAATTGGCACTTATGTATATATTGAGTCAAGGATTCACATCATCTCCTCCCAGCGACTCTAGGAGGACGGTGGCAATCCTGTCCGGATGGCCGACTCGTGGCTCTCGGTGAATCCGAGACCCACGTTCAAGCCGACACCCCCTGTGGGTTTGGCTTGTCCTCTGGGTGTCGACTTGGACGTGGGTCTCGGATTCACCGAGAACCACGTGTCGATAATTCGGACAGAGTTGCCACCGCCTCTCAGAGTCGCTTGGAAGAGAAGATGTGGATCCATTGAGTCAATTAAAGTTTTTTTTAGTTGTTCAAAGAATGGAAGTTGTTGGAAAAAAAAATTTGTTTGAATGACAGTTTTATATTGTATTTAAAATATGCAACGATATTGTGATTGGTATATTTCTAAAAGTTCTTTCTCGGAGTCTCTTTTTTTTTCAAAATAAATTAATTGGGAATGTGTGGAGGTTGAAGTAACTGGTATTTCAATCCATCTACTATTAGATATGGTATGGATTACCTATCAGATTCTTATGAGATCCATATATTAATCCAATACAGATTGGATCAGTTTTGGATATACCTGATACTATTTTAGTTACTTGAATTTAGAACCTGGGTATGAATAACCTTTCTATTTTGTCTTTAGAACATTCTGTATTGGCCATCTTCTTTTAAATTGAGGGTAAATTGGTCTTTCACATACCTTTAAAAATGAATTATCTATCATTATGTCTCTAGAGTAATGTTTTTCTATAATCGAGCTTGGATAGCAAACGTAAGTCAAAGAAAATTAAGGGTGTCAAGGGCAGTCCATGCCAAAATAGTGTCGGGTTACAGAAGGACTGATCGAAATATGCCCATTAAGAGGTTCAAGCTGGGTAAGTTGATCTATGTGCATATTAATTAACGGGTCGGTCCAGTATCAGTTTATTATCGGGTTGGGTTTATCGGGCTGAATTCGGACCGGTTTGGTTTCGAGTCTATTTACAGGCCCGGTAAGGGATGCTATTTTACTTTGCTGCTAATGGAATTGACCATCATATGTCAAAATCCTTAACGTTCGGTTTAATACAATCCAGGATGTAGTTTGGTTCGGACTTGGTCAGTCTACCTTGACGTTTCAATTTTAGATTAGCCCAGATCAGACCGAGACCTAGAAGTATTATAACAAACCAACCCCAAAAACATGTCTACTATCAGTTTGATCAAGATCGATTTCGGATTAATTCGGACCCATTCGGTTAGTAGTATATAACGCAGCTTGAGTAGTAAAGTCGGGCTGCCCTTATCTGTGGTGAGAACCGGAGTACATCAAACTAAGGGCAGGAGTTTTCTTCATCTGTGTCCCACTTTAAAGGAAGGAATGAAAGCCTGATTGTGCCCATGGTACAGTAAGAATTAGATACTATATTTAGGAAAGCTAAATAAGTCATATACGAAACGCTACTCACCTAACTTAGTTAATCGCGGAGCTCTATCAGGGGGAGCTAAAGAAAGAGATCGAACGGTCAAATACCTAGCGACAAACTCCTATGTTCCTTTCATTACGGTATTTCCGAACAAGTTCCTGGATGACAAGCCTAAAGGTTATTTTATTGATGATATCGATATTGATGATAGTGACGATATTCATTACGCTTCAACCAGGTTATTCGGTTTGCAAACGTGTACTGATTGCTGCCTACCTCTCCGTCTTTCGCTAAATCCTGGCCGGCCTTCACCCCCTCGCTGCTAGTTTTCGGATACGAGACATCCATCCTAGTCACTATGGACGTATTTCCCCAATTGACACGTCTGAAGGAATCAACGTTGGACTTATTGGATGCAACCTGAGAATTTGCTGACTAGGCGAAAGCCTGTTACGAGTAAGTAAAGAGGCAGCGGCAGCTCCAGAGATTCTTATCTTATTCCATTCCAGTGACGTGAGGCTGATCCGTAACATCAACTGCAGAAGAATGAGGCTCCGCAGGAGTTGATGAACAGGAGAAGGCCGTAATACATCTCCATCACCATTCTCCCCTAGGGCCGATTAATTAGGTTAAGGAAAATATGAGACGATCTCATTAAAGAGAACATTCAAGGATACAAACATTTTTTTTATATTTCTCGGCCTCAATATTAGAGTCGTTGGTCCCAAAGTTGACACCCCTAAAGAAAATGAATTTTTAATTATTTTATCAAGGTAAGCAAAATATGAGCAGAAATTAATCTTGCTCAACCGTAACTTAAGTACTCTCTTGAGAACTTGATTGTAATTGGTTTGGAATTTGTACAACGGTTAAATACTATCAAACTGTTTCAGTACTTTTCCAATATTTTATATTTATTTTTACACGTGAGAGCATCAGATAGGACAACATTAGATAGAAGAGAATGGGCCTTACATGTAACTAAGATTTAGCTTAATATGACGGATTCAGATATTCTATGGGCTGCTACTTGACTAACAGTGAATACCACGGCTGAGACTGTATCCAGACACGCTGGTGAAGGTGATATCTTCGAATCTCACACCATCAGGCGGCAGTTTAAGCAACGATCCTTATGCTAATATGATATGCCCACGTGGAAGATAAGGGCGGACAGTACAACAGCAAGGTGGTCCCGGCGAACCTGCACCAAAGCTCGCTCGCTAAACACCACAGAAGCATCATTATTTGTGTACCTTAAAATACTAAATTTATCAGGAAGCCAACCCGGTCCCAAACCACAGAAGTTCAAGAAACTTCCACGTCGGGTTTTCTGACGCCATTATATACCGTACGAGTGACATCATCACATCTAGAAAGGAGTTTTTTTCGGTGAAACTACGCCAGGTGAAATTATTGAAAAAAGTGGAACCCATCTTCTCCTGCCAAGAAGTTACCCTTCCCCACCTGCAAATACCACATCCGTACGTCTATTAAAACCGCTTTTCATGACTATAGATAAACTAAAGAAGGTAAATCAGAACATCATTTCTCCCTGCTTCACACCCTTTACAATAAAAGGAAAACCAAGCCAAGCAAAGCTAAGCTAGGCCTTCCTGCGTCTCTGGAAGCTAAGACATATGGATAAGTTCAGTACTGTTCGTAGCAGCAGCAAGTGCTCCAAACTGCCCAAATCAAACAAGAAATCAAAAGCCGTCAAGGTTGTATACATCTCAAACCCTATGAAAGTGAAGACAAGTGCATCTGAGTTCAGGGCTCTTGTGCAAGAACTTACCGGCAAAGATTCTGATTTGGGCAACTACGACGGAAGATTCTTGATGGACGGCCATGATCAGACGGTTCGTGATGAGGTTATGAAGATTGGAGATGAGTATAAGCCTTTTATGAAGATTGGGGATGAGTATGACCCTCAAATCCCTAAGGTTGATGCCTATCAAGAGTCACCAGGGAAATCTGATGATACTTTGGTTGAAGCTGATCAGCCCTTTGTTGATCTCTTTGGTTCCCTCCTGTTTGAAAACTTCTGTCTATTAGCTGGACCCCCTTATCAGTAGATGTCTTCAGGAAATTTAGTGCAGTGTAAATTTGGTATTGTATTCAAAGAACCCATCCTTATAAGTTCCCTGTGGATTTACATCTCTTTATGGGTTACTTATTGTATATAGCTGAATCTCGCTAAGATATCTATGGTCTTATATGTAATCTCTCTCTCTCTCTCTCTCTCTCTCTCTCTCTCTCTCTCTCTCGCACACATACACACGCACATGGTCAATGGATGTATGCAGTGGAATTGTCCTAGTAATTACATATGTCTGTAATTTCGACATTGATTTAGTGATGCATGAGATCAGTCACATATACATGATATATGGAAGATGAAATTGGAGGAATGAGTAATGGATCTCCTAGGGTTTTTGATAGGGTAACTTAGTTCTTGGCAGTTCTCTCTCTCTCTCTCTCTCTCTCTCTCTCTCTCTGCTCTGAGTTCTACCTTGTTGGGAATAATCCAGTCCAGAATCTTGGATATCTTATATACATGAAAGTTCTCATTTACAAGTTCAAATTTTTTGGAAGTTAACATGGTATTAGAGTTCTAAGTTTCTTCTTACGGTCATAAAAAAAAGGGAGACTACATGTCACGTGTATTACCACCCAAAAAAAAGAGAGCTAGAAAGAGTGTTGAAATTAATCTCACATGATAAAGTTCGAAAATCTTAGGTGTCTTCTATATTTGAAAATCTTTTTATTTGTTAGTTTGAAATTTTGAGATGAAAACTTAACACACCTATCAATGACCTTGCCAAGCAAAGAATGCCAGGAGACTGATAATGACGAGTTCTACTAAGCACAAAAAGTTGGAAGAACCAAAAATAATGAACTGGTATTTATTAAGAGTAACTAATGTTTCCACAAGACAAACATATCAGCAGCTTCAAAGTATAATCTAGCTTCAACTTGTACTGTATGCAAGGTTTTAGGAATCAGTATCTATCACATTTCCGTTGATGCGAAACTGATCCATATTGATGCGTTGTGTATCAAAGCCTATGTTATGCTTTGCTATTTTTGAATCTATTAATGAAATTAGTTTTATGCGTTGCCTGATTTTGACTGTTGTGGCCGTAGCTTTCTTCACCTTTTGAGTTTTGGGACTGTCAGATTATTTTTTTTAAAATCTCCTTTGTTGTTCTGCGTTATCAGGTTTTTTTTTTGCCGGAGTAAGTCTAGGGAGATTGGGAGGCACCACCCCCAGCAGACCAGCCCGTTGAACCTGGCAAGCCCAACTGCATCTCTCAACAATCACTGTTTGCATGCTTAATTACCATTTAAAAAAAATGGCGTTAAGAACTGGCTATTGGCTTGCTGTCAACGTTAATTGTGATCGAAGGGTTCCTTCGTAGCCAGCAGCAGCCGTAGCAGTTGCGGGTACGCTGTTCCTCATTTTCGTGTGGCTGCACCCTTTTACCTCAAGGAAGGCTTTGAGTCAATGCATGGTGGACTAGGTTTCATTATTTGTGGTCAGGTCCTTTTGAAAAAGAGTAGACCGGACTATTTACCGTTCTCAGGGAAAGGCGACAGAAGTTTGGAGTCGTTGCATGAAATAATGGTTCTAGACCCAGTATTCCCATTTCACTGGCAAACGTGTCACACCTCAATTCTGGACAAATCAAAAGTGTGATAAACCGTCATAGGAATCAACGGTTCATGATAGGATCACATAGGATCATGTCAACAATCAAACCATCACAACCACATGATAACCAGAGATAATAAATAACAAGCAAAAGTCTATATTAATGAACTAAGTGTCTTAACATGATAATTAAATATTAAATAGATTATCTTCAATTACCCAAAACATAAGTAAATATCTATTACAAATTCCATAGTTCAAAATACAAAATTAAACTAAGCATAAAAACATTGGAAGCCCTCACATGAAGAGTCATGCTCGTCCTCTACAGTCTGCACGTCCATAGCTGTCATGTGTTCATACGACGACTTATTCATATAATCTTCCACAGTAGCACCTGCATCATCAACTAAAAATATATGACGTTGAGGGATGAGTTCACAACATAGCTCAGTAAATAAACAAAACAATGCATAAACATATGCATACAGTCATATTCATATCTTTGGTCTGGTATAAGTTCGCAATGTACTATGGTAAGGATAGGCGGCCACTACACCTCCATACACGAAAGTGTGAGCACACCTAATAGATCACACACCGTTGTCGCCCCACATCACCCACTACGGAATAGAGATAGAGCTAAAGCCTAACGGACCATACACCACCAGCACTCCTGTAACACCCCGGCTCCGCCAAGTTGTTAGTACCTTACTTTTGCCTTGATTGGACAGGTGAAGGAAATCTAAGAGGCTAGCAGAGGCATTTCAATAATATGTCCATAAGGTAAATAAGTTTTAATTACTATTGGTAGTGGTTATTCTTAAGCTAGCAGATTATAGAATTAAGGCTAAAGTAATGGAACAGTCATGAGATGAGTAAGATGAATACATATGAATATGCTTGTATTATAATTAGCGTACTTGAAAATGAATGTAAAGTAAATAGGTATTTTATTTGTATTATGCTTAAGTGTTGAGACATGCTAGACTAATGATTGTTTTTAAAACCAAAGTGTAATGTTACCCATAGGTCTAGTGTTCAAAACTCAAAGGAGACAAATAAAGAGGTTTTGGTTTTATATGAGTGTTTATGTGTGGGACCCATAACATGTGGTTGATCCCTATTGGTTGGAGATGATTAAGTTGATTTCTAAATTGGATGGCATGGGTGTAAATCTGAAATAAAGAAGAGGGCATTCTTGGTCCCTGAAATAAAGGGTACCAAAAATAGGAAAATTAGGTTATTGTGCATGTGTTTTAAATGGAATCTAAAAAGGGCATTCTTGACATTATATATTTTAAGGGTACCTTATAAGTATTGGTTGAGTTTACATGCATTGGGGATACTATGGGTGTATGACCCGTATCAAACTAACCCGGTCTTAGGGATTTTTGTGACGAAATTTTATGACGGTAAAATAAAACCGTCGCAAAATATAGTCATTAACGACGAGTAAAACAAGCCGTTTAAAACCGTCGGATTTAATATTTTTATACGACAGAAATAATATTCCGTAGTATAAACCTAGTATATACGACGGAAATAATATTCCGTAGTATAAACCTAGTATATACGACAAAAATAATATTCCGTGGTATAAACCGACGGAAATAATATTATATACGACGGAAATAATATTCCGTGGTATAAACCGACGGAAATAATATTCCGTAGAATAAACCTAGTATGTATATAATGAAAAAAATATACCGTGGTATAAACCTGCGTATTAGAAACCTGTACATACTTGTTGTACGTGTACGAGTCCTTTTTTTTCCAATTTCTAATTCCACGCACCTTATTTTCTCAATTTTTAGTTTTTTTCTTTAATTTTCTGTTCAATTTTTAATTCCCTCCTTCTCTTCCCGCGAAGAGATCGTAACTGCCCACGATCGATATATATCTCTCTGTTTCCATGGTTCGCAAAGTCTAGGGTTGAATTGAAGCTCATCGTCGGAGCTCGTCGTCGGCCATTGTCCCTGTCATCTGCTGTGTCTCCATAGATTTTCCCCTTCGTTTTGCCCTTATACGATCCTAGTGAGACTGCCTCTACTTCATTCCTCTTCCTTCCTCAACCCTGCAGGTTGGAGACCAACACCGGAGCCACTGTTTGCAGACCGCCACTGTTTGCAGCACCGCCATCGCCATTGTTTGCAGCACCGCCATTGTTTGCAGCACCAACACCATAGCCACTGGTACATCTCTTCCCTTCGTTTTATTCTTTTTGTTATGTATATCAGCATGAGACTAGTTGTTGCAGGTAGTGTTATCAATGAGCCTGTACTCATCCATGATCCAATTGGTTTTGATACCTTTAGGAAGTCTGCCGCCATAGAAAACAAGGGCCTTCTTCACTCCAACCTTCTTTCCACCAGAGGTTAAGATAGGTTTGTTGGTTCCGATGGCTTTCCAATACCCAGATATTGCAGCTCTGTTAGCTCTGGCTCCATCAGAGTATTTTCAGTCTCTAGGGCTGAAGAAATACCAAAACAAACTCAGCCAATGTCGTTGCATCCATTAAAGGCTCTAGTGTGATGGAACACAAAATCCAGCATGATTGATTTTTTGATTCATTGAAGCTGTGTGTTGGTACAGGAACACTATGTCTGAAATGGTGTTCTTGTATAACATCCAGACCAATAGCAGAAGAGAGAGAGAGAGAGAGATTGATGGGGGTAAGTAAACAGGGTAAAGATGGGTAGTCACACCATGAGATCCAAAAATATGACAAATGGTCATATCAAAGAGTAACTCTCATGGCCCATCCTCACATGCATGGGTTTTCTCCAGACATCTGATGGATGGATCGATCGATGGGGGAGAGGGGTTCATTCTGAGTAAACAGGTGGGATCCAATGGTGAAACTTGATGAGCAGTAAAGCCTCAACCCAACTACTATTCAGTTAAATATAGAAATCCTGTTTTTTCACAATTGTTAAGAGTGAAAGAACACAGTTTTAGATTTCAGAACTCTTATGAATCCATATTGTTTATTCAGTAGGCCCCCAGTTGCATTACATATAAGTTTATTATTCTTGTTAAGTTATAAGAAAATAATAGCTTAGGATCATAACCTATCTAATCGGTCCCACTTTGATGATCATTCAACTTGATTGTATGTCTCACACTAATCCTTTGTCATTCCTCTTTAGGTGTTCTTGTATAACATCCAGACCAATAGCAGAACATTTACTGTATGGTTTTTTTTTCAGTTCTTATTATTTTGGTTTTGAACCTCCATTGCTAAGAGATCAAATCGATACTGATTTGTGTTGGATTTGTATCTCAGGGATCTGTATCTCAGGGATTTTTGGGCTATCAATGAATTTCAAACCATTCACACCAAGATCAACTGACTTGCTGATTAACAATGTCTGCAATATATATATATATATACCAAGTTATGTGAAAGAAAGAGAAAATAAAAGAAAGATTAGCCAAACATAAGAAGAAAGGTTTTTCTTAAATAGTACTTACATTAGGCACTTTTGAACACTTCTGCACAAGGAAACAAAAGATTGTCATGAATCAATAACTGGAAAGAATTCAAAGGTTGAAATCTATAGAGAGTGTATTGCTTCTGAAATTTACTTTATCTTTTTTGCATTGCCACCAGGAAAAACCACGTCCATTAATCTCGGCAGTTCCTGATCCAGTGATTTTTAGTCCATTAATTGAATGAAATAAAATCCAGTAATTAGAATCTTTCCATTCTGACATATCGCTTGGAGCTATTAGTTTTCCTAAAATCTGCTTCTCACATACCAAAAGTTAGTTAATATGTATGAATTTTGCTCTTAGAATTTTGGGCAATGGTAATTAAAACTGAGCATATTGATAGTTAATTTTTTACAGTACTTGTACATTAATATTAACTGGTGTACAAGGACCATTGAAATCCACTGGCTTCAATAAAAAGGTCTTGTCTGGAATACTTAAGGTGGAAGGTTCAGTACTTTTGCAAGCCATATCCCATGCTTTCAAGAATGCCTACAAGTGAATCAAGTAAATATCAATCAATATAATCAATCAATTTATATCAGTTTTTGAATTTGGCTGATCCCCAGTTTCAGTTTTTTTTAGTATTATTTTAGTGAGGATTGAACACATGTCAGTTTTCCAATAGATCTGTTTACCGATTTGATTAACTTTAGACATAATCGACACCATGTTTGATACCTAGATTTATAACCATAATTGCAACACATTTAATAAGATATGGATTCATTCAACATGTTTCTGTTGGTTGTAAGAAAACAAAGAGGGGGGAATGAAATAAAAGCAATACTAAAATAGAAACATTTATAATCATTAGTAATATGATTCTGTAAATACCTCTAAACATTCCAAATATGGTTATTAATTTTTATTTACTTTGCAATCAAATCTTTTTTATTTGAAACTAAAAATAAATTATATATTCCAAATGTTGATTTGTTTAGGTTCCTCAAGCAACTTAAAGACTATGTGCGCAATCGTAGTAGGCCTGAAGGATCAATAGTAGAAGGATATATTGCGGATGAATGTTTGACATTCATTTCTAGATACTTTGAAGGTGTAGAAACTAAGTCCAACAAGCCATCTAGAAATGAGGGGTCATTAGGCTATGAAGATCCATATAATATATTCTCAAGAATAGGAAGGCCTTTGGGGAAATGCGAGATGGTACGCCTAGACAACATTGAAATGGAGCAGTTGCATCGCTATGTTTTATTTCATTATGATGGGATATTAGAATACCGAAAGTAAGTGCATATTACCTTCCCTAGTTCCTTCCGATGTACACAATATATATACATATATTGTGCTAATTAAACTATATTTCTCAATAATATTGAAGCATGCACGGCAATGAGATCAAAAGGGAATTAGCAACTAAATCTCACCCATGGAAGGTTGACAATATGCATAATAAAAGCTTTCCAAATTGGTTTAGGAAGCATGTAAGTGTTTGTCATTAATTTTGTTATTTATGTGTAGTTAGTTTTATTTTATATTCTGATTTAATCCATATTTTCATATTAACAGATATTTAATCTTCGTGAAAACGGAGTCGAGGTTTCCGAAATCATCAAATGGCTAGCAGTTGGACCTAATGTTGTCGCGAGAATTTACACTGGTTACATTATAAATGGGACAAGGTTCCATACTAAGGCACTTGAGCTTAGTAGAAAAACTCAAAATAGTGGGGTATTCGTAACAGCTTTAACAAGCAAATTTGCAAGTAGGAAGGATACCCAACCAATTGATGGACAGGAGAATTATTTTGGAGTTCTAACACAAGTGATTGAAGTGGAATACTCTGATGAGATCAGAGTAATGTTATTTCGCTGTGATTGGGTCGATCTAAAAAGGGTGTGCGTATAGATGAAATGGGGTTTACAATGTAAATTTTAAACACTTCTTGACAGTGGACAAAGTCGGTTTGACGAGCCTTTTGTCTTTCCTTCACGCAGGGGCAGGTATTTTATATACATGATGATTTAAGTCCGGATTGGGACGTCGCAATAAGATCTAAGATTAGAGATATATATGATATTGGAGGACAGGATGATGGAGTTCAAGATGAAGTATATACACACAATCTAATCTTACTCAATCTACCCATCCTTCATATCCCATAGTCGATTGTGAAGGTGATGAAGATGTCAATTGGATAAGATCTGATTTACCCGGCACTGAAGTTGACAACCCCATTGATGGGGAAAGTTAGTTCTACGTACCTTCCTATAATTCAGTTGCATTTAGATTGCCAAAGTGTAAAGTTGTATTATTGTAGTAGGCTCCAATGTTTTAGTTCTAAGTATTTGATAGTATGGGTGTCCATTTGAAAATTTTGGGCCTTGAATTAACAAGTGGTGGACCCAATGTTTTTCTTTCCTTTATGATTTAGGTTTTGTTTTTTCTTTTCTGTAATGATTACAACAACTATCAGTTAGCTTTTCTATGATTGTGAAGGCAGATGGTGTCCCTATTTGCTTTGTTTTTGTACGTATGTTTTGCATATTTTGTTCATCAAATTGGCCTCAATGTTTTTTAGGTTCTTATTTATATCTATAATATATAGTTTTCCTATATGCACTTGTTTATTATAGTCACTCCACCATATTACTTAAAATAATTGTAGATCTACATTGCATGTGATAAATAGTGTCCATTAATTTGGTTTGTAAGTTCTTGTTGAGCAATATGTGCATGTTTATGGAGCAATAAGTGCCTTGTCTGTTGGGTTTGGTGTATGTCAAGCTGACATCAGAAATTTAGCTTGTTTTAGAATCGCTGTAAATTCTCCATTTTTTGAAATTCAGCAAGGTTGAAGAGGGTGGTTGGTGAAGAGGTGCCACACCCCAAGAAAAAAGCCTTGCATTTTCAATTAAGGAAGAAGGAAGAACCAGCAACCACTGCTGCCCTTAAAGACTTGCGAAGAAATCAGCAAGAAGAAAAAGAGGTTAGTAAAAAAATGGTAGTAATTAGTAGCATATGGAACTTGGGTGGACAGGAGTGGGTTCACTTATAAGCTATAAGAAAATAATTATTCATAAAGGCTGAAGTATATTTTCATCAAATATAAGCCTTGTTAGAATCATGAATTTTGTTGTTTAATTCATTTATTTGATTGCATCACAGATTATATAAGATATTAACATGGCAGAAGAGATAGTATCTAGTACTGCAGCTTCAGCTTCAGCTTCAACTTCTTCATCATCTGGTGAGTTAATGTACATTGAGTTATCAATATTAATGATAATTATGTATTTGTTTACACGGGTTTCTTAAATATGTTATGAAACAGGAAGGAAAAGAGGTAGAGGGATAGCAATAGGTGATAGTACGACATCCTTGGGAGCAGGGGTAAAGCTTGACATTGTAATGAATGAGAATGGAGAGGCATGCTCCGAGTATACAGCTCAGCTTGCGAGTTGGATTGGGATTCAGGCCCGAACAACTAAAATGCTTCCTCTTTGCTATAAAACTTGGAAAAAGGTTCCAGAGCATCATAAGGATGATGCATTTAAAAAAGTTCAGGTAAAAAAAGGTTATGTAACAATACAAATTTTTTAGTGGATGTGTATCTATATTTTGAAGAATTGTTATATCTTATTTTAAAAACAATGTAGGCTCATTGCTTATACAATATCTTTATTATGTAGGAAAAATTCAACTTAGGCAATGGAAGTAGGAAGTTCATTTATAAGCAATTAAACAAAAGGTGGAGGGAGTTCAAGCATGAGCTAAAGAAGGAAGTATATTACAAATACTCTACAGATGCAGAGAGGAGAGCTCATTTAGATAAACGTGTGGATGCTGCGCAATGGGATTACCTCCTAAAGGTTTGGAATTCGGAAGAGTCTAAGGTATACTATTCCTACTCATTTTTAACATAAGATATAAAAAAATAGTAAAACCCTCATTATTTAGCTAAGATATTCTCCCTTGGTAGGCTATGGCGACACGCAATACAGAAAATAGAGAAAAACAACATATGACTAAAACGACAGGAAGAACCTCTTATGCATGTATAAATGAGGATTTGGTAATATACACCATAATTTTAAATCCTTACTATTGTTTATACTCCAAAATTTATTTCTTTATGTTGATTTGTGAATTATTTCATCAGCGTTCAAATCATCCAGAAGGGTTGTATCCCTCTCGTTTTGACCTGTTCAAAAGAGTTCATACTAGGAAGGACGGCAGTGTTTCTGACCCCGTGTCAAAAGAGAAGATGGTACGTCAGTAGAAAATTACATAACGATGTCTTCAATGTCAATTGCATAAATATGTCATTTGAAATCCTTCAATGTAAATTGCAGGCTGAGATGGACAGTGCTCTCAATGATAAACCTGAAGATCAACAAAATGACAAGACAGTAAAGGAAACTATTTTTACATCTGTCATTGGACCAGATAATCATGGTTGAATGCGGATGATTAGTCATGGTCCGACCCCTAAAGATTTATATGGGACAGCTGCAATGCGAGCTGCAAACTTGGCAAAGGTGAATGAGCAACTATGTGGAAAAATCTCAAAGTTGGAGAATGAAATGACTCAGCAAAAACAAACAATGGAAGAAAGGTTAGCTCAAATGCAGGAAGAAATGACATCCCAATCATATATGTTGACTCAATTAATGCGGGAACGACAAAATCTGTAAGCGAGTCAGGTATATGTTTTAATTTCTTTTGAATGCTCTCTCTTATTCCCATCTTAACTTTTGTATACTAATTTTTTATCTCCCCCCTCTTCCTTTGCGGTGGATTACCTTTGACAACTAATGAAAGGAGTGATATGATGTAGATAATTAGTTACAGTCAATAAAGAAATTTCTATTTCTTATCATTTGTTGGACAGCTTGAAATTGTAGACATACAGTTTGAAGTTTTAACCTTGGACAACTTTGAATTATGCTCTTTATTAATAGGTTTATCACTACTTCTGTTATGCTATTATACATGATTTAGGCTTAAGCAGGACCAACTCTTAGAAATGGATTATTACAGTACAAGTTAGTGCTAGTAGAGGATGCAGTCAAGACAAGAGGAACCTTTTCAATGATCCCACAATACGTTGAAGATTGTCAACTCCCAAAAGCATTGGATCCTACATTGGTGGTGGGTATATATGGATCGTTCTAGGCAAAATTCAATGTAAAAGAAATCAAAAGATGTAATTGTTAGGTTGTCTTTTGTTGTAAACATTATCTTGATTGAAGAAAGATTTTTTTTTATATTTTTATTTGTTTGTTAATGAAGAGGATTATTAATGTTAATGACAATGTGTTCAGGATTGTTAAAGTTGTGAGTTTATGATTATTGTACATATGATGTTTTTGATGTGGAATGTGGTACAGGGAATGAATGTAAATGTGGATTATAAGGAATTTTTTTTATAGATAAAAAAAATTTCAAATGAATTTTATGTATAAAAAAAAAAAAAATTAACGACGGTTAAAATAAACCGTCGTTAAAAATGACAATTTACCATCAGAAAATAGTATCTTATTCCAACAGAACGAAATTCCCGTCATAAATACTTCTTATTACGACGTAATATTTCCGTCGTAAAAAATGATATACGACAGGAAAAAAATTCCCTCTTATATATCCAGCCTTTTTATGTCGGTTTTGTCCCGTCGCTATTAAGAGTATTAACGATGGTTTTATATTACCGTCGTAAATATAGTTTTCCAGACGCCGACCAAATCCCGTCTTTAAAATTTACGACGGCTACACTTATGACGGTAAGTGGAGTTTTTACGACGGTTTTTAACCGTCAGAAAAAGTAATTTGTGACGGTAAAAACCTTTTATGACGGAAAAAACCGTCGCAAAAGATGAAAATTGTTGT
>CM053269.1:90622785-90700382 GCA_028583415.1 Protea cynaroides
TATCGAACCAAATGGATCAAGTACGTGAGCGAGATCGCGTTCCCGTGTATTAAACCGACCCAAAAACACTAAAAATAGGGGAGGGTCGCACACCCGCCTAGGGCGGTCGGACCCCCAAGATAGAAAGTCGGACCCTAAGTTTTTAACCAGGGGTCAGACATTTTAGAACCAGGGGTCGATGGGATCTCCGACCCCCTCATCGACCCCCAGTCTGCCGACAGAAACCGTAAATTAGGAACTTTCTTAATTTCAATGGGATTCTTTCCTAATCTCAATGGGACTGTTTCTACTCTATAAATAGGACGTCCCTAAGCCTCTTTCACTCCTTTTAGAACCATAATTGGATTGAGAGAAAGAGAAGAGAATGAGAAGAGAAAGAGAAGAGAAGGAAAGTGGAGAAGAATATCAAAGAGAAGGCTTTAGAGAAACCAGCCTAATTCTCAGGTATAGATACTATCTCCATGTAATTCTACAGACCTTAAAATAGATAGTGAAGAGGGAATGATCTAGGAGAAATCCAAATCATCCATCCATGGTGATATTTTCATGGAAAACCATGGGAAAAATCATAAAAACCATATAGGTGAATGAACTACGGTTCTAGACCATAGAACATGTGTGGAATGGATTGTAGAAGCAAGCCATAGGACCCCAAACACGAAGGAATGGACTGTAGGATGAAAATTTGACTAAACCCACAGGGGGTCGCACGGGGGGTCAATGGTCAATCGACCCTACCAGACCCTAACAATCGACCCCCAGTGTTCGCGAAGTCCAGACTGTAGGTGGTCGCACCCAGGGTCGATGGAACCTCCGACCCTGGCATCGACCCCCAGTTAACAGCATGCTTTTAAAATCAGAATTAATTCTAATTAAATTTTATCGACTTGATTAGGTCTTCTAGTGATATAATATTGATATTTAGTTGATTCTTAAAGCTTGAAAGAGGACCTACGATCAAGCAAAGGTGAGGGAACAAGACCTAAACTAATTGGTTAATAATAAACTGTTTTATTCTTGAGTCCAATGCCATGATTGATTCTATGCGTGTATGCTTGTTATGTGCATTCAACATGTCATCCAATATTTCTATTATTACTGTTCATGCATATTTAAATTATCGTTTATAACATGATGATGATGATGATGATAGGAATAGACATGTGGATGTATGTGTGTGGTTGGTGTGCTTGATGCGAGCGAGTATCAGGGGGAGGTGTCATAGGCGGGGCCTCAGCACTCTAGCTCTATCTCTAACTCAAGTCTTGTCCACTGACATCGTTGTATCGCCATTACCTTAGCAGAACTATTACGTCGTAGGGTATGAGGGGAGGTGGTCTCGGACCGTGTAGTCTCTGACTCTGCCGGGGGGCCTTAGCCCTATCTCTATGGACGTATTGAGGGATGCTGGGGTGAGGCCTTGGATACACTGATTGGCATTAGGATTGGTTAGTTGCGAGCCCCGTTTGCGAGCCCTCGCCAGCAGGGGCTTACGTGTTGGTATAGACAACGGGTACAACAATAAACGTGACCTTTGCGTGTACATTGTCCATGGTGGGTGCATGTGGAACGACAATAAAAGTTACCTTTGGGCGGCTTCACACACTCGTGTATAGAGGTGCGGCGTCAATAAACGTGACCTTTGGCCACCTATCCTTTCTATAGCACATTGCAAATTTATTTACCAGACCAAAGATATGAACTGAATGCATGCATATGTTTGTTGCATTGTTTTGTTTGCTCACTGAGCCATGATGTGTGCTCACCCTCTCGACGTCGAATATTTTTAGTTGATGATGCAGGTACTATAGTTGAAGATTATATGAGTGTTCCGGTGTATGCGCGTGTTGCTGCAATGGAAGCCGAAGACTTAGTAGATACGCATGACCCCTCATGCGAGTGCAACTCATGCGTATTCTATTAGGATTTTATTTGAATTTATAAAGGGATGTAATTGATATTTTAATTATTTATGTCTCAGTTGATACAACAATAACTTGATATTTTAATTATGATTATTACAGTTAGAGTTCTCAGTTCATTTACTATAAGACTTCCGCTATTGTATATTTATTCTGATTATGGTTGTGGATGTTCATGGTTTTATTTTTAATGGATATGGCCTATTAGAGATTCTGGTTGAACCGTTGGTTTATTAGCGGTTCATCACACCATTCTGAATGGTACATAATTGGGGTGTGACAATGGGGGTAAGGTAGACATTTCATAAATAAGGATATTTTGAATTAGAAAAGTAAAAAGAAATGAAATTTCAGTTTCAACTCTTTTGGTTGAGTGAAAATGTATAAAAGAGGAGGAGCTTCTCTTTGTATTCTTGAGATAATAAACTGTGAGTTTTGAGTACTCTAAGTGGAATTGATGATTAAATGACTGAAATGGAAGAAAACTCTTGACGATGGTGAACTGAAGTAGTGGATTGAAGTTGGAATAGAAGCAAGCAAGGAAGTTGCAAAATTTTTGAGAATCCATTGAAGAAATCTGATTTGAGCTTGGAGATCAGTAAAAACACTCTTAAGGTGAGTCCTAATATCCTTATAAAGATTAAAGAAAGGATTACATGTCATTTAGAAGCTGTATACAATGATTTCAGACCTTTAGAATGCATAAATTTGGGGAAAAATGCGATGAACAGTAACCTGTTCATCATTTGTGCATATTAAAATGTAAAAGCTTAAGAAATGTACATTAGGTTGATCATTGGGATCCATTAAGATCAAATAAGTGACCTTAGAAGGTAGGGGGAACAATTTTGGACATGTTTGGGAGGTTAGAATGAAGTTCTAGACCTGTAAAACATGAAATGGACAAAAACAAAGGTTCAGTCGAGTTCCTGTGCATGTGCGATCAATGGCCTGCATGAGGTCGATGGTCGACCACATGGTCCTTGATGTGCGGCCGCACGGCTCTTTTGAAATGTTTGAATGGTTTCTTTTGGGGTATCTCCCTCAGATCTCAAGGGGGGTTTATGAAGAATAAATTAACACATAAATGGTGATGTTTGGTAGAGCATGTATGAAAGAGTAAACTAATATGCTTCTAACCATGATAGGAAATTTCAATGGAATGGCAAGGTACTTGTAGAATGATGTTTAGATGATTGGGTATGTTTAGAACATGTTTATAGGTGATAATGGAAGTGTTAGAATAAGGCCCAAGGGGTTAGGAATCGAAATGGCCGAAACAAAGGCTATTCTAGAATTTCAGCGGTCACGGCTGGTTGCGTGCGGCTGGTACGTGCGGCTGGTCACATGCCACACCCCCCTTTGATAGCACAAATTTCTGTTTTTGGGGTTTTGCTCTCCAAACCCTTGAGAGATGCTTAGGAGATGTTTTTGAGATTGTATTGGGGATTTTTTGAGAGATGTTAATGACTTTGTTGTCTACCTAATGACTTCCAAATGCAATAATATGCATAGGTGTTATCAAAAGGTGATTTTGGAGATTTTTCAAGGAAGAGATCAATTGAGGTATTTCTAAGCAGAAAATTTAGAAATAAACTAAGGTGAGGAACTCCTTCCCCTGTAGCAGACTAATATAGTTATAATGTATGTTTGTTTTATACTAACCTATGATGATTGGTGCTATGGTGTACTGCTATGTACTTATAAGTTCAATGTTAGCACAGTATTGGTATGTTTATGTAGTAAAATGACAGTATTATAGAACATGTGATTAATGACCTGTGATGTAACATGCTTATGTTATGGTGATAAATTTATGATATAGTTGAATGAAACATGAATTATGAGTGGTGTGGTAAATGTATATCTAAATTAAGGATAGATAAGGAAATCATGAAAAAAAAAAACCTACATTGACATGAAAAATGTGAAATGCATAAGAAAATAAGAAAAGTGTATTGTTGTAAAATAATGACTCTAATGTGTTGATTATGTGACAGATGTGAATGTAATAGTTGTAAGTGGACATGATTTATGATTTTTATATGATGTAATGTTACAAGTAATTGTTTAGTGATTTACTTGCAGCCTATGTAATATACGTAAAGTGTTTACATGTAAATCTGTCAATATAGGTTTTCTTCACTGAGCTTTGGCTCACCTTTTCATATGTTGACATTGTTACAGATGAGGATAGTGATGGAAAGGATGAGGCTGCTGCTATGTGAAAGACCAAGTGGGATTTCATCACCCCTTGGCAGCTATAGACTTATTGGATGTTTTTGTTTAATCTTTTGTATGTGGTTGTAATATTTTATAATTAATGAACTTGTAAGTTTTTGTACAGCCACCAGAAGTTGTTGTGTATTAAGTCTTCCGCTGTGATACCTATTGTATCTATGTTTTGTATTGAAATGGTTTCAATTAAGTGAAAAATTATATCGGATTTTTCTATGCATGAGTATTTTATGGGAGTTATTAATAGCTTATTGGATCACCAATCTGTCAATCGATGCATATAGTTCAAGGTGTTACAACTCCCCCTAATAGTCTACCCATACCAATATGTATGCCTCTACTGGTGAATGCTTATAAACTTGGTTCATGTCTAACCCATCCTAAATGTCATCCAGATTTGTATCCAAGGCCTTACCCTAGCATCCCCCAATACACCCATAGAGATAAAACTAGAGTCCGTTGGTAGAGCTTACAACCACATACCGCAATCACCCCCCTAATACCATATGACGTACTAGTTCCACTAAAGTAACGGCAATATGACGATGTTAGTGTGGTGAATGGTTCGATGCTACAACCTCTCCCCATTCAACATGTAAGACCCACACGCCACGAACCCGGTCTAACCTTACACTTTGTGTCGTGACCAGTCTACATATCATGGTTGAGCCAAGTGGACCAAGTGCGTGAAGAAACCCAAGACCGAATATGAAATTTCACTCAAAAACAGTCAAAATGAGGGCAGGGTCGCATGCCTAAACAGGTAGGGTCGACCCCACCTCAATAGAAGTCCAACCCATGACTTTTTGGTCGTGGGGTCGCATGTTTTAAAACGTAGGGTCTCGGATTATGCGACCCTAGATCCGACCCTACATGTGACCCTACACCCTAGGGTCTCAGTACATCTGACCCTACGTCCGACCCTATGAAAACAGTACGAACCAGAAATTAGGAAACCTTCCTAATTTGAAGGGGGTCTTTCCTAAACTCAGTGGGGGTTATTATGGAGGGTTTTTCTCTATAAATAGGACGTCCCTTAGCCTCTTTCACTCCTTTAAAACCCTAATTGAAAGTGAGAGCAAGAGAAATAGAAGGAAGAGAAGAAGAGAAGGAAACTTGAAGAAGAAGACTAAGAAAGAGGAGGAAGCTCAGAGAAACCTTTGAATAAAGGTATGAACCTAATTCTTTACCTGAATAAGAGATTCTAGAATAGCTATGAAGAACATAGGATCTAGGAGAAACCCAAATCATCCATTCATGGACAAATTCCAATGGAATCTGTTACACCCAAATTCTGCACAATTCAGAATGGTGCGATGAACTGCTAGCAAACCAATGGTTCAACCAGGATCTCGAGTAGGCTATATCTGTTTTATCTAAACCACATACATCCACATTCATAATCAGAGTAAAATACACAATAGCGGAAGTCTTATAGTAAAACGAACTGAGAAATCTAGATGTGATAATCATATTTAAGTAGCAAATTATTTTGTATCAACTAAGACATAAATAAATATCAATTACATGTCTTTACTAAATCCAAATAATTAGAATAAAATCTAATCGAATACTCATGAGTTGCACTCGCAAGAGGAGTCATGCGTATCCACTTCGTCTTCAACTTCCATCTCCGCCATGTGCCCGTACACTAGAGCATTGACATAATCTTCGACGGTAGTACCTGCATCATTAACTAAAAATATTCGACGTCGAGAGGGTGAGCACACATCATGGCTCAGTGAGCAAACAAAACAATGCAACAATACATATGCATGCATTCAATTCATATCTTTGGTCTGGTTTAAAGTTTGCAATGCGCAATAGAAAGGTTCGGTGGTCAAAGGTTAACGTTTATTGACCCCTCCTCTATACACAGGGTGTGGAAGTTCGCCCAAAGGTTAACGTTTATTGTCGTCCCCATCCACCCTACCATGAACATTGTACAACAAAGGTTAACGTTTATTACTATAAAGTGCCATACCAATACGTAAGCCCCTGCTGGCGAGGGCTTGTAAACTGGGCTCGCAACTAACCAATCCTAATGCCAAACAGTGTATCCAAGGTCTCACCCCAGCATCCCTCAGAACCCCCATAGAGATATAGCTAAGGTCTCCCGGTAGAGTCAGAGACTACAAGGACCGAGACCACCTCCCCTGATACTCTACGACGTAATAGTTCTGCTAAAGTAATGGCGATAAGACGATGCCAATGCACAAGACTTGAGTTAGAGATAGAGCTAGAGTGCTGAGGCCCAGCCTATGACACCCCCCCTGATACTTCCTCGCATCAAGTGCACCAACCACACACATACATTCACATGCCTATTTCTATCATCATCATCATCATCATGTTATAAACAATAAAGTAAATATGCATGAACAATAAATAGAAATATTGGATGACATGTTGAATGCACATTACAAGTATATTCGCATAGAATCAAGCATAGCATTGGACTCAAGAAATAAAAATAGTTTGTTATTAACCAATTAGTTTAGATCTTATTTCCTCACCTTTACTTGATCGTAAGTCCTCTTTCAAGCTTTAAGAATCAACTATATATCGATATTATATCTCTAGAAAACCTAACCAAGTCGATAGAATTTAATTAGAATTAATTCAGACTTTAAAAAGCATGCTGCTAACTGGGGGTCGATGCTAGGGTCGGAGTCTTGATCGACCCTGGGTGCGATCACCCCTATTCAGGACTTCCGGAACACTGGCGGTCGATGCTCAGGGTTTGGTAGGGTCGATTGGCCATCGACCCCCCATGCGACCCCCTGTGGGTTTTGTCAATTTTTCTTCCTTCAGTCCATTCTTCGTGTTTTGGGGTCCTATGGCTTGCTCCTATAGTCCATTCCCAACATGTTCTATGGCCTAGAACCGTGATTTATTCACCTATATGGCTTTCATGATTTCCCCCATGGTTTTTCATGAAAACCTAACCATGGGTGGATGATTTGGCTTCCTCCTAGATAATCCCCTCTTCATTACCTACTCTAAGGTCTTAAGAAATTCATGGAGATAGTATCCATACCTGAGAAGTATGCTTCTTCCTCTGAATTCCTTCTCCTTGGTCTTCTTCTCCACTTTCCTTCTCTTCTCATTCTCTTCCTTCTCTTCTCTTTCTCTCAATCCAATTAGGGTTGTAAAAGGAGTGAAAGAGGCTTAGGGACGTCCTATTTATAGAGTAGAAACTCCTAAAATAAGTCCCATAGAGATTAGGAAGGAATCCCATTGAAATTAGGAAGGTTTCCTAATTTTTGGTTCGAAATGTTTTTACCGACTACCGTGGGTCGATAGGGGGGTCGAAGTTCCCATCGACTCCTGGTCCTTAAAATGTCCGACCCCCCATGTAAAACTGGGGGTCTGAATTTTATACTGGGGGGGTCCGACCCTCCCTTGCTGGGTATGTGACCCTCCCCTTATTTTGAGTGTTTTTGGGTCAGTTTAATACCTGGGATCGTGATCTCCTTCATGCACGTGATCCATTTGGTTCAACCATGATGGGTAGACCTGGTTTAAGGTGGAAAGACCGGGTTAGTTTGATACAGGTCTTACAACTCCCCCCTACTTATAAAAATTTCATCCCCGAAATTGTTCATACCTTCTGAGTCGAATAAATGAGGGTATTGCTTTCGCATAGCATTCTCTTCTTCCCATGTAATTTCTTCCATGTCTCTACTTCTCCAAGTGACCTTAACATAAAAGATATCTCGATTGCGTAGTCGTTAAACCTTTTGACTGGTGATTTCAGTTGGTGTTACTTCAAATGTCAAATCATCAGTCAAATCAGGCAGATCTACTGTCAGAACGTGCGTTGGATCTTTGACATACTTCTTCAATAAGAAAATATGAAATACGTCATGCACACTTGATATAGATGGTGGTAGTGCTAAGTGGTAAGCCACTTTTCCACGTTTGGCTAAGATCTCATATGGCCCAACATATCTTGGACTTAGTTTTTCCTTCTGTTCGAACCGTTTCAGACCTCGCATAGGCGATACCTTTAAGAATACTTTATCACCCATGACGAACTCAAGATCTCTGCGTCGAGTATCTGCATATTGCTTCTGACGATTCTGAGCTGTTCTTACTCTTTCCTTGATAATGTCGACCACTCGACAAGTCTCCTCAACAAATTCTGGTCCAACGAGACTACGTTCCCCAACTTCATTCCAAAATAAAGGAGTTTGACACTTTCTGCCATACAGTGCTTCATAGGGTGACATCTGTATAGTAGCCTGATAGCTATTGTTATAAGTAGACTCGATCAATGGTAATTTTTCATCCCATGATCCTTTAAAATCAATTACACATGCTCACAACATATCTTCTAGAATCTGAATTGTACGCTCTGACTGTCCATCTGTCTATGGATGGAATGCAGTACTAAACTTCAATGTTGTACCCATAGCCTTTTGTAATCCTTCCCAAAACTTGGAAGTAAATCGTGGATCTCTATCGGACACAATGCTCTCTGGTACACCGTGTAATGGAACAATATTATCCACATACAGCTTTGCTAACCTCTCTAGTGTATACTGAGATCGTATCGGTATAAAGCGAGTTGTTTTAGTCAGGCGGTCTACAATCACCCAAACTGCATCAACTACTCGAGGAGTCAATGGTAACCCTGTGACGAAGTCCATAGTGATGCAGTCCCATTTCCATGCTGGTTCCGGTAACGACTGTAACAGTCCTGTGGGTCTTTGTCGTTCAACCTTTACTTTCTGACAATTTAGGCATTGAGACACGAACTTAGCTACGTCTGCTTTCATTCCTCTCCACCAATATAATTTCTTTAGATCATGATACATTTTTGTACTTCCCAGGTGTATCGAATAGATGGTGGTATGGGCTTCTTTCATCAGTCGGTGTCTAATGTCCACACTTTCTGTTTCGGGTACACATATTCTTCTTTTGTACTTCAATAACTTCTCTTCGTCCAAGGTGAACTCAGGGTTAGTTCTACCTTTTTTGACATCTTCTTGTACCGTTCTCAAGTAAGGGTCTGATTTGATAGTTGTCTTCACTTCATCAATTATATCCGGTATAATCTTCAATGCAGTGAACATATTAGAAAACCGATGAATGAACCCTTGGTTGGCTGATCCATCCGTTGTATCAATCACATATTTCTCATTGCCATGATTGAATACAGTTCTAGTAGTACACATTGTTGCAGCTGTGCTAACCTCTCCTTGAGATTTTATCATTGCCTTTCTTCTCAACGCATCCACTACTACATTAGCTTTCCCAGGATGATACTGGATATCACAATCATAGTCTTTCAATAGTTCCAGCCATCTTCTTTGTCTCATATTCAACTCCCTTTGATTAAATAGATAAGTAAGACTTTTGTGGTCCGATTTAATCTGGAACTTCTCTCCGTATAGGTAATGTCTCCATATCTTGACAGCATGTACTACTGCCGCTAACTCCAAATCATGAGTGGGATAATTTTTCTCATGTGTCTTTAACTGTCTTGAGGCATAAGCAATTACTTGTTCTCCTTGCATAAGCTCACATCCTAATCCCAGTCCTGATGCATCAGTGTACAAGATAAATGACTGTCCTGGAACCGAAATAGTCAAAATCGGAGTGGATATCAATCTGGTCTTCAAGGTTTGGAAGCTCTTCCCGCATTTATCCGTCCACACAAACTTTTCACCTTTCTTAGTCAGACTTGTGAGAGGTACGACAATTCGGGAATAGTCTTCCATAAATCGCCGATAATAACCAGGTAGACCCAGAAAACTTCTAATTTCTGCAACGCTCTTTGGTGCTTCCCACTTTACAATAGCCTCAACCTTGCTGGGATCCACTTTGATTCCTTCAGTGGATACTACATGGCCTAGGAAGGCGACTTCACTTAGCCAAAACTCACACTTGGTAAATTTGGCATACAGCTTCTCTTTCCTTAAACGCTGTAGAGTGGCGTTTAGATTCTTAATATGGGTTTCCTTGTCCTTGGAATATACCAATATATATATCATCAATAAATACAATAACCGACGTATCCAACATATCGTGGAAAACCCGGTTCATAAGTTCTATGAAAGTTGCTGGTGCATTTGTTAATCCAAAAGACATTACCAAGAATTCATAATGTTCATATCTGGTCCTGAAAGCTGTCTTAGGAATATCACCATCTTTAATCTTCAACTGATGGTAGCCTGACCGAAGATCGATCTTAGAAAATACTTTTGCTCCATGCAATTGATCGAACAAGTCATCGATCCGAGGTAGTGGATATCGATTCTTGATTGTCAGTTTGTTCAACTCCCGATAGTCGATACATAATCGAACGCTACCGTCCTTCTTCTTTACGAACAATACTGGCGCTCCCCATGGTGATATACTGGGTCGAATATAACCCTTGTCCAGTAGTTCTTGTAGTTCTACTTTCAATTCCTTTAGTTCAGTAGGAGCCATTCGATAAGGAGCTTTTGATACTGGTGTGGCTCTAGGTATAAGATCTATCACAAACTCTGTGGCTCGATCGGGTGGTAATCCTGGTAGTTCCTCAGGAAATACATCGGGGTAGTCCCACACGACATCAATATCTTCCATCCGTGGTGCTTCTTTGGTGAGGTCGACCACTGATACTAGATACCCGACTGCTCCTTTCTCGAGGCACTTCTTAGCCTTTAGTGCTGAGAGATGAGCTTGCGTTTATGGGGAAGTTTGGTTCCCGTAAAACTGAATTCTGTTCCTTCTTTGTCTTTAAATGTTAGCTTCTTTTCGGCGCATAATAGATTCGCAGAATGCCGAGCTAACCAGTCCATTCCCAAGATGACGTCAAAGTCTGCCATCCCAAGTTGGATCAAGGTTGCATCTAAGGTTTTCTTGCCAATGAGAACTGGATATGGCCCATAACCTTTTTCTAACTCCACTTCTAACCCCATCGGTGACCATACAAGTAGTTTGTAGTCTAATGTTTTAATGGGTAAATTCAGCTTCTTTCCAAATGACACAGATATAAAAGAATGAGTAGCTCCTGAGTCAAAGAGTACTCTGGCTGGTATGTCATTTATAGGTACAATACCTATAATTTATTTTAACTTAGTCTACATGCTCACACAATGTAATACAACTTAAAAGGTTTCAGTCATACCTGCATCCTCAGATGTAATAGCATAAACTCATCCTTGATGTAGCTGCTTCCTGGGCTTAGGACACTCCCTTGCCATATGCCCCGCTTGATTGCAGTTATAACATTTTGGACTTTCAATTTTTGGCTTTGGCTGCTGTTGAGCTACTGGGGTAGTCTTGGGTGCAGCAGTAAAGCCTTGAGCATGGAAGGGTTTGAATGTCTTGTTATTCCCTCCATTATAAGCATTTCCAACTGGTCTTTTTATACCTCTGTTTTGCATGAAATAACTCTCCTTCTGGCTCGATTCTATAACTCGAGCAATTTGCACAGCTTCATTATATATTTTCTTCTCCAAACCTAGAACATGCTCTCTGATGCTTCCTCTATGTCCCGTGACAAACCTACGGGTCTTAGTGTCTTCTTCTTGCATGCTGAGTGGTGCAAAGAAAAACAGCTCCTCATAACGCTGTTGATATGCATCCACGGACATCTGTCCCTGATATAAACTCAGGAACTCCTTCTCCATAGAATCTTTGAAGCTTCGGGGAAAGTAGTTCTCAAAGAAAGCTTTTTTATATATAGCCCAGGTCAATAGGGCGTGCTTGGTTAATAGGTAGGCCCTAGTAGATTTCCACCAATGATGTGCATCTCCTTTTAGCATGAAGGTGTCACATAATACCTTCTCTTCTTCTGTAATAGTCATCATCAGAAAATTCTTCTCCATCTCGCCGATCCAATGTGCTGGTCATAACGGATTGGACGGTTTACCATTAAACTCCTTGGGCTTCATCTTTAAGAATCGCTCGACCAGTCGGGAGTGGTCCATTTGATTTTGAGGGTATGCCCAAAACATAGGTTGTGGATACTGGTAATTAACCTGAACTGCTTCAGGACCTGGTACTGGAATCTGTGCAGTTTGTGGTTGAGGTGTTTGAGGTGCTGGGTGGTTACCCACCGGTGCTGCACTTGTTTGTCCAGTCGACATTGGTGTAGCATGTGCTGTCTAAAACATCATTCCCATTGCTGCTTGCATTTGAGCCTGTGCTTGTTGCATTTGTTGCAGCTGTTGCGCTAGGTTCATAACCACATTTGCCAGCTCCGGTGGTGGAGGTGGCAAGTCTGTAGGATTTGCCTGACCCTGGTTTACTGGTGGTGCAACCTGTAGATTACCCTGTGCATATATATTTTCTTGACTGGCTTTCTCCACGGGTAGTGGTGGTGGAATTGCATTTCGGCTCTGCCTGGTTACTCTACGCCCAGCCATATATTTCCTCTGATAATGGTGATGCCTGAAAATCATTAAAATACGTGAGGCAATCATTTATACTTCATGTAGATACACTAACCAATGTTATTTTCAAATTTTTCAGATCATTCTATAAAAAAATGCTGTCTTTTTATGCAGGGACGATGGTGGGGGTCGATGGGTATCCGACCCTCAGTATCCGACCCTGGGAAATCACCCATTTTTCCCGAGAGCTGGGGGTCGATGAGGGGGTCGGAGTATGTCTGACCCAGGGTGCGACCCCTGGTTTTCTGTCAGGTTCCCGAGAGCCGAGGGTCGATGGGGGGTCGATATGGGGGTCGATTGTTCTAATCGAATTCTCCGACCCCTGGACCAAATATCAGATTTTTAAGGTCCAATTCTGAGTTCATTTTCCATTCTTCCTCCTCCGTTTTGACTCGTCTCCTTCCTCTGAGTTGCTACAGTGCCAACTCTGCTACATTGGTCATTTGGGTTCCTTGTTTCGACGTCTACACCTTCCCTACAGGTATATATCTTACCTTTACATGTTTTTAGGTTTTCTTTTCTAGGTTTTCACCCGTATATCTCGTTTTCTTCAAATTAAACTTTTTCCAGCCGTAAAAATTCAATTTTTATTGGGGGCTTTAGTTGTTGGTGAGTCAATGGATGAAAGCCCTAAAAAATATTCGAGTTTCATCGGTTGGTTATCGAGAAACTCGAAATTTTCACTTTTTGCCCTAATTTTGGCAAAATTTTGAATTTCTTGAAATTTCTTGCAAGTCAATCTAATTAGTTGAAATT
Source organism: Protea cynaroides (assembly GCA_028583415.1). Taxonomy (NCBI): domain Eukaryota; kingdom Viridiplantae; phylum Streptophyta; class Magnoliopsida; order Proteales; family Proteaceae; genus Protea; species Protea cynaroides. The sequence continues at coordinate 90,636,095 of CM053269.1, forward strand.
TCTACCTGTTTAAGTCTCACAAGTTTGTTTAGGATCTATGTAAGTCCTCCTGCCCACGTGTATGGGTGAAAAGTGAGGTTTTTGTCCAATTTGCATCGTTATTATGTCAAAATTTCAGATTTTCCTACCTTACTAATACATTATCTATTTTTTCTTGTGGTTTGCAGATATTATGGTCCGTACCATGGTACCCAGAGTTCGCGACCGTCTTCGTTTCCGTTCCAATGAAGTTGAGGCACAGTATGCCCACTACGCTCGCAAGAAGGTAGAGGGAGGTCGCAAGGTGAACTTGGCTGAGTTAGCCTTGTTCAATGTGGAGAGAGCATTTGGTGATATGGGATGGCTTCCTGTCATCACCTATGATGCCTGTACCTGCCCTAACTTGGTACGCCAGTTCTATTGTAACCTCCAGGTGGTGGGGGATTACAATGATGTTGAGAGGGGTAATGAGCTGCGTATCACGAGCTACGTCAAGGGAGTTGACATCTCATTTGATTATCGGCAACTGGCCGACCTACTGGGCATTTCCTATGCTGGCCCCATGGTTTTCTGTGCTCCTGGAGAGCCCCAGTTCTTCTCTCTACAGATGAGGGCTGAGATCGATAATCAGCTCATCTGACCTGATCGCTGGCAGATGAAAGCGAGTTGTCTGCGCTTAGATCCACGAGTATATTGCAAGATCATTCAGCATAACCTGATACCGTAGAGTGGTTATTACGAGAGGATCTCCCAGTTGACCTAGTATCTCCTATACTGTATATACACTAGGCAGCCCATCTGCCTTTCATACATCATCATGCGTACCATGATCAGTGCCACGTTGCCCAGTCACAATGGCAACCTTCCTTATGGACGTATGATCACTACGCTGCTTACCCGCCTGGGGGTTGACTTATTGGATGAAAAGATTCAGGAGAAATCCTTCTCATCGCCTCTGGATTGGGAGGCTATTTGCAAGATGGGCATGCGGGATGCCCAGGTCAGTGATGAGGAGAGGAACGCGATGGTGCGCCCTCGCACTCGCATAGAGATGGCTGACGCTGAGGCAGCAGTAGCAGCCGCTGGAGTTCATGGGGAGCCTGCTGGGGATGATGACCGCTTGTACATGGATGTGGACTCCATACCACCTCCTTCACCTACACATGCTGCTGGAGCTAGTACTCCTTACGCGGCTGGTCCTTCTCATGCGGCTGGTCCTTCACACCCACCTTCTGATATGATGGGGATATTGCATGAGATCAGAGAGGCTCAGCGCAAATCTGATCTGAGGATGGGGGAGTTACTAGACGCTCAGCGTGTAAGTGTGGATGAGCTACTAGACGCCCAACGCATATCGGACATGAGGATGGGAGAGCTCATAGATGCTCAGCGCCGGTCAGATATGCGTATGGAGGAGCTTTTGGGTGCTCAGCGCGTGACTGATCAGCGGTTGGCTGGTCTCACAGCTAGTCTTCAGACGACCCAGACTCAGGTAGCCCGGTTGACTAGAGTCTACGCTGAGGATTATGACAGAGACCGTGAGGCACCGCCTCCTCCTTCACCTCCAGCTTCATGATTGTATTTATTTTTTTTCTTTGTACTACAAAGTAACTGTCCGGGTTGTGGACTGTACTCTGCTTTAGTTATTTATATACGTTGGTTTCTCTCTCATTGTATTTAAAATTTTTCTCCCATAAATAGATGCATTATTCTCTTTTCAAATTTGGTCTCAAACATCACTTGTGCTTATAGTGTGTTAATATTACAATTTTTACTTTTATCCTATCTCAGTTCATAATTCATCGTGAAGGTATGCTAGTTTAGCGGACAAGGCCTGAGATGCTCTGATACCAAGTTGTCACACCCAAATTCCGCACTATTCAGAATGGTGTGATGAACCGCTAGCAAACCAATGGTTCAACCAGGACTCGAGTAGGCTATATCCATTTTATCTAAACCTCATACATCCACATTCATAATAAGAGTAAAATACACAATAGCGAAAGTCTTATAGTAAAACGAACTGAATAATCTAGATGTGATAATCATATTTAATTAGCAAATTATTCTGTATCAATTAAGAAATAAATAAGTATCAATTACATGTCTTTACTAAATCCAAATAATTAAAATAAAATCTAATCGAATACGCAGGAGTTGCACTCGCAAGAGGAGTCATGCGTATCCACTTCGTCTTCAACTTTCATTGCCGTCATGTGCCCGTACACTAGAGCATTGACATAATCTTTGACGGTAATACCTGCATCATCAACTAAAAATATTCGACGTCGAGAGAGTGAGCACACATCATGGCTCAGTGAGCAAACAAAACAATGCAACAATACATATGCATGCATTCAATTCATATCTTTGGTCTGGTTTAAAGTTTGCAATGTGCAATAGAAAGGTTCAGTGGTCAAAGGTTAACGTTTATTGACCCCTCCTCTATACATAGGGTGTGGAAGTCCGCCCAAAGCTTAACGTTTATTGTTGTCCCCATCCACCCTACCATGAATATTGTACAACAAATGTTAACGTTTATTGTTGTACAGTGCCATACCAACACATAAGCCCCTACCGGCGAGGGCTTGCAAACTGGGCTCACACCTAACCAATCCTAATGCCAAACAGTGTATCCAAGGCCTGACCCCAGCATCCCTCAGAACGCCCATAGAGATAGAGCTAAGGCATCCCGGTAGAGTCAGAGACTACAAGGACCAAGACCACCTCTCCTGATACTCTACGACGTAATAGTTCTGCTAAAGTAATGGCGATACGACGATGCTAATGCACAAGACTTGAGTTAGAGATAGAGCTAGAGTGTTGAGGCCCGGCCTATGACACCCCCCCTGATACTTGCTCGCATCAAGTACACCAACCACACACATACATTCACATGCCTATTTCTATCATCGTCATCATCATCATGTTATAAATAATAAAGTAAATATGCATGAACAATAAATAGAAATATTGGATGACATGTTGAATGCACATTACAACCATATTCGCATAGAATCAAGCATAGCATTGGACTCAAGAAATAAAAATAGTTTGTTATTAACCAATTAGTTTAGATCTTGTTTCTTCACCTTTACTTGATCGTAAGTCCTCTTTCAAGCTTTAAGAATCAACTATATATCAATATTATATCTCTAGAAAACCTAACCAAGTCGATAGAATTTAATTAGAATTAATTCAGACTTTAAAAAGCATGCTGCTAACTGGGGGTCGATGCTAGGGTCAGAGTCTTGATCGACCCTGGGTGCGACCACCCCTATTCAGGACTTCCCGAACACTGGGGGTCGATGCTCAGGGTCTGGTAGGGTCGATTGGCCATCGACCCCCCATGGGACCCCCTGTGGGTTTTGTCAATTTTTCTCCTTCAGTCCATTCTTCGTGTTTTGGGGTCCTATGGCTTGCTCCTACAGTCCATTCCACACATGTTCTATGGCCTAGAACCGTGGTTTATTCACCTATATGGCTTTCATGATTTCTCCCATGGTTTTTCATGAAAACCTAACCATGGGTGGATGATTTGGGTTCCTCCTAGATAATCCCCTCTTCATTATCTACTCTAAGGTCTTAAGAAATTCATGGAGATAGTATCCATACCTAAGAAGTATGCTTCTTCCTCTGAATTCCTTCTCCTTGGTCTTTTTCTCCACTTTCCTTCTCTTCTCCTTCTCTTCCTTCTCTTCTCTTTCTCTCAATCCAATTAGGATTGTAAAAGGGGTGAAAGAGGCTTAGGGATGTCCTATTTATAGAGTAGAAACTCCTAAAATAAGTCACATTGAGATTAGGAAGGAATCCCATTAAAATTAGGAAGGTTTCTTAATTTTTTGTTCGAACTGTTTTTACCGACTACCGGGGCTCGATAGGGGGGTCGGAGATCCCGTCGACCCCTGGTTCTTAAAATTTCTGACCCCCCATGTAAAACTGGGGGTCTGACTTTTATACTAGGGGGGTCCGACCCTCCCTTGCTGGTTATGTGACCCTCCCCTTATTTTGAGTGTTTTTGGTCAGTTTAATACCTGGGATCGTGATCTCCTTCACACACGTGATCCATTTGGTTCGACCATGATGGGTAGACCTGGTTCAAGGTGGTAAGACTGGGTTAGTTTGATACAGGTCTTACAGAATCCATGGAGGAAATCATTGTAAACAATGGAAAGTGTGTAAAATCATAGTTTTGAGCCATAGAACAATCATAGAATGGACCATGAAAATAAGTCAAAGGATCTAAACATGAAAGAATGGACTTTAGAATGAATGGTCGACTCAGAATACGTGTGGTCGCACGTAGGGTCGAATGATATCCGACCCTACGAGACCACAGGATGGACCACATGCCCATGGGAAGTCCCAGGGAGGGTGTGGTCGCACGTAGGGTCGATTGGTATCCGACCCCATGTCCGACCCCACGTCCGACCCTACACCTTAGGGTCGTAGAAAACTGCTACCCTAGGTGCTACCCTACCTGCGACCCTACGATTTCAGTTATTATTGGAATTAATTCTAATTAAAATCTATCGACTTGTTAGGCCTTTCTACTGGTTTAAAAGTGATTCACAGAGCTTGAACGAGGATCTACGCTCAATCAAAGGTGAGGGAACAAGACCTAAACTAATTGGCTAATAATAAACTGTTTTCGATTATTGAGTTCAATACCATGTATGATTCTATGATTGTATGATTGTAATGTGCATATCACATGTCATCCACTATTCTTGTTATTACTATTCATGCATATTTAATTTCGTTTATTTATAATATGATGTTGATGATGATGCTAGGAATAGGCATGTGATTGTATGTGTGTGGTTAGTGTACTTGATGCGAGTAGGGCATCAGGGGGAGGACGTGACACTGTGGTTCATCCTGGTCACCAGACTCTAGCTCTATCTCTACTCAAGTCTTGTCCACTGACATCGTCATATTGCCATTACCTTAGCATAACTATTACATCGTAGGGCATCAGGGGAGGTGGTCTTGGACCGTGTAGTCTCTGACTCTGCTGGGGGACCTTAGCTCTATCTCTATGGATGTATTGAGGGATGCTAGGGTGAGACCTTGGATACACTATTTGACATTAGGATTGGTTAGTTGCGAGCCTAGTTTGCAAGTCCTCACCAACAGGGGCTTACGTGTTGGTATGGGTAGAGCATCAAGGGAAGTGTGATGCGGTGCGGTCCTAAGCACTTTAGCTCTATCTCTATTCCATGGTGGGGTGGATGTGGATGACAATGGTGTTTGATCCGTTGGGTGGGCTTACACACCCTGTGTATAGATGTGAGGTGGCCACCGAACCTTTCTATTGCATATTGCAAACTTATGAACCAGACCAAAGATATGAATTGATTGCATGCATATGTTTGTTGCATTGTTTTGTTTACTCACTAAGCTCAAGTTGGAGAGATGACCCTCGTGTGCGTAATTCTTTTAGTTTCTGATGTTGCAGCTATTACGGCTGAAGATTATGTCAACACGCCAACATATAAATGGGTGGCGGCTATGATGAGCAAGCTGTGGAGGACTGTTATGATTCGTTAAGCAAGCGTTTCAACTGTGGATACGCTTAGTGTTTAATTTTTGTATTTGGATATTTGTAATATGTATTAAATTATGTTTTGGTTACTTGGAGATAAATGGAATATTAATTATTTATCATGACTAGACCTCAGTTCATTATCTGTAAGTCTTCCGCTATTTATTTTATTATCTCTGATTAATGTGTAATGTATTTTGGTTTAACAAAAATGGGGATAGCTATATGAGATCCTGGTTGAACCGTTGATTTATTGATGGTTCATCACACCATTCTAGTTGGTGCAGAATTGGGGTGTGACACAACACACCAACCACACATAAGCACATGCTTATTCCTATCATCATCATCATAACAGAATAAAAATAATAATAAAATATGCATGAATAGGAATAGCAGTTATTGGATGACATGTGAGATGCACAAACAATCATACAAGCATGGCATCAAATCAAATTAACAGAAGGTAAAGGTAGATTGTTATTAACTAATTAATTTAGGTCTTGTTCCCTCACCTATGAATGATGTTTGTTCCTCTTCCAAGCTCTAGATATTATCTTGAACTATTGGAAAGCCTAAACAATTAATGAACTTAGGTTAGGGTTTTATTCCATCGAGTTTTGACAATCAGACTCACTGTCCAATCTCCAATATAAGCCTTCCAAACATTGTCCGATCGAGTCATTGGTCTTGCAGTCAACCAATGAGTCCATCGAAAAACCCTCTCATACTTCTCGAGAGTCGTCGGTTGCCTCACCGGTCTACTATATAGCCGACCGGTCAAGGGACCGGACAACTCCTGAGTCATATCTCAGGTTTGTCTTTAGTTCGAAATCCTTCTGAGTCGATTCTTCAACTCAACAATGGGATCCATCCTAGGGTCATTCTATGGCCTTTAATTCCTTAAGGTCAACCCTTTAAAGAAACCTAGCATCTAGCATTAACATAGATTTATATAACAATCCTTCAAATTAGAATTACAATATTGGATCTGATCTAACACAGTGGGATCTCAAATCCTAACTTAGACTAACCTTCTACAGAAATAAAGGGACTTACCATTGGCTCCTCAATGTGGTTGGTTGGAATCCAATAGAAATTCTTCTTACTGCAGATCTTCTACTTACTATAGAACTCCTCTTCCATTCTTTAAGCTTCTTTTTTCTCCAAGCTTTCTTCTCCTCTTTCTCTTCTCTTTCTCTTAACTTCTAGGGTTTAAGATTGATCAAAAGAGTGAGAGAGAGAGAGTAGAGGGACGTCCTCTATATAGGGAGAAAGTCTCCATATACATTCATCTCTCAATTAAGAAAGTGACCTTCTCAAATTAGAAAATTTTCCTAATCACGGAATCTAATCTGGGCTTGACTGGTCAACTCACTGGTCACAAAATACGAGGACCGAACAACCTAAAACTATCGACTGGATAACCTACGAATGACTAGTTTCTTACCTAGCTTTGTGGTCCATCTTCTAGCTGATTCATCCTGGCCCGGTTATGATGGAAATACCTAACACGACACGGTTAGATCGGATTAATGAACTGCAAGCCTTACAATTCTCCCCTAAAAAAAATTTCGTCCTTAAAATTTGCACATACCTTCTGAGTTGAATAGGTGAGGATATTGTTTCCGCATGACATTTTCTTCTTCCCGTCACTTCTTCCACATCTTAGCTTTTTCAAGTATCTTAACATAATAGATATCTCGATTGCGAAGATGCTGAACCTTCCTACTAGTGATCTCGACTAGCACCACTTCTAAAGTCAGGTCCTCTGTCAAATCCGATGGATCCCCAATCGAAACGTGTATTGGATCTCTGATGTATGTCTTCAGTAGTGAAACGTGGAATACATCATGTACACTAAACATAGATGGTGGTAGCGCGAGTTGATATGCTACTTTTCCACATCTTGCCAAAATCTCATAAGGTCCAATGTATGCAGGACCCAATTTACCCTTCTTACCGAAACTCTTCAATCCACGCATAGGTGATATCTTTAGGAATACCTTATCACCTATAGCAAACTCAAAGTCTCGGCATCGGTTGTCCGCATACTGCTTCTAATGACCTTGTGATGTTTTTACCCTTTTCTTAATTATGTCTACCACTTGACAGGTCTCTTCCACAAACTCTGGTCCTATAATTCTTCATTCACCAACTTCGTTCTAAAATAGAGGGGTTCAACACTTTCTATCGTACAATGCCTCATAGGGTAACATCTGTACAGTAGCTTGGTAGCTGTTATTGTAAGCAAACTCGATCAGTGGTAACTTCTCATCCCAAGCTCCTTTGAAATCAATTGCACAAGCTCGGAGCATATCCTTAAAGATCTGAATGGTCAGCTCCGATTAGCCATCGGTCTGAGGGTAAAACACTGTACTAAACTTCAACTTCATTCCCATTATTTTTTGTAGTCCCTCCTAGAACTTCGAAGTAAAGCGTGGTCTCTGTCGGACACCGTGCTCTCAGGTACACCATGTAGTTTGACTATATTATCCACATACAATTTGGCTAGTTGCTCCAAGGTATATTGAGGTCGTATAGCAATGAAATAATCTATCTTGGTAAGTCAATCGACAATCACCCAGACTGCATCAATTGATCTGGGAGTCAGTGGTAAACCAGTGGCAAAGTCCATTGTGATGCAGTCTCACTTCCATGCAGGTTTAGGCAGTGGTTGTAGTAAACCTGTCAGTCTCTATCTTTTGACCTTCACTTACTAACATTTCAGACAGTAGAACACGTACCTAGCCACATCCACTTTCATTCCTCTCCACCACTATAACCTCTTCAGATCATGATATATTTTAGTACTTCCAGGATGTATCAAATATGGAGTGGAATGGGCTTCTAGCATGATTCTCTATCGAAGGTCTGACTCTTCACTTTCTAGTATACACAATCGCCTTTGGTATCTCAGGACCTTATCTGTATCCAAAGTAAAATCAGGATTGGGCTTACCCTTCTCCAAATCTTCTTATATTGTTCTCAGATATGGGTCCGATAAAATTGCTTCCTTCACTTCGTCCGTCAAGTCAGGTAGAATCTTCAATGCCGTAAACATAAGCAAAAACTTGTGAATCGCTCTATTGGATCATCACGAGTTTCTATTATATGCTACTCTTTATCCCAATCCAAAACTATTGTCGAGGAATACAAGTTGGCTCTTGTACTAGGTCCTCCTTCTGGCTTCATTATTCATTTTCTACTCAAAGCTTAAGCTACTACATTAGCCTTGTATGGGTGATACTGAATATCATAGTTATAATCCTTTAGGAGTTCCAACCATCTTCTCTGCCTCATGTCAACTCTTTCTAAGTGAAGAGATAAGTAAGACTCTTGTGATCCGACTTAATCTGAAATTTCTCACTGTATAAGTAATGTCTCCAAGTCTTGATTGCATGAATGACCACTGCTAGTTCCAAATCATGTGTAAGGTAATTCTTCTCGTGTTCCTTCAGTTGTCTTAAAGCACAGGCAATCACTTGCTCACCTTGCACCAACATGCATCCCAAACCTAATCCAAAAGTGTCACACCCTGTTCCTGACGTATCGATACTATGAAATGGACGAGATCTCCACATCTTAATTTAGGGCACTGAAAATCCCCTTCTAGGAACATAGAACATGGAATACCAACAAATAAACATAACATCACATAGGAAATAGTAATTGATCACACTACCTGATTATTAAGGATTTCAATCAAGAGTATAACAGAAGCTTTACAATAAATAAACATTTAATCACTGAAATATTTAAGTGATAATAATAATAATAAATCCCCAAATCATTGTAAGCATATGTCAATAAAATAATTAAGTCCTTGCAAATGTAAATTATCCAAATGGGCAACACGCCCCCAAATTGAAATAAAATAAATTGAATTCAAATAGTTTATCAATTGTTTAAAGTGTCTATCCGTAGACACAGTCATCACACTCGCACATTTCGTCATGAACGTCGTCATCACTAATGACCATAGCGTCGCAATCCATCATATCTGCATCTAAAAGAATTTATGTACACAAGGGTAAGCTCAACCACCGAGCTTAGCAAGGAAATCAAACGTGCACAAACAAGATGCATGAATTAACAACTACAGTTTGGTATATAACTGTAAGTGTCAACTCTAGACAACCCACACATAGAGTCTCTAGCTTCATGGGTCACTCTCAAAGAACAAATACTATCCTACACATGAAGCACAACAATATTCCCCAATTATGGGTCCGTCGTTGTGATGCAAATCCATTTTTTGTCGACTGCCTGCACACAACTCATCCCAAGTCCACAACACGTCGAGCACTTGAGGAAATGATAATCCCACTAGTCAACTCACCAGCCCATCCACACTACATCGGGTATGGGGAGCATCACAACTATGTTCATACCACCTTTTTATTGAACCCATGTCATTACATAACCCCTTAACGGCCATGGGTATAGTTACTAGGGTGATTTTTAGTTCAACTAACCAAGTTTTCCTATTAATCAAATTACTGGACCGTAACATCACCAAGCTTTCGACCCTGTCCAGTCCCCACTTAGGACATCTTGACTTGGTTAGGTTACACATGGTCAATGCAAAGCAGCGTTGGTAAGAAATGGTGCAAGAGTCCCATTCCACCCACCTTCTTCCTTACCAACTTAACCAGACATCAAGGTACACCAAGACCAGCTTTAGCTTTCATGAAGAGGTCACGAGGCATCCCATTCCACCCCGCTTCCAAACCACTATAGGTTTCACTAATCACATAGAAGAGAATGCATATGCATGAGCAAACGATACAGTTTATTGGATAGCATGTTATCAAACACAAGACATATTATCACTAGCATTACATCATTCATCAAGATAAATGGAAACTAATTTACCAAGCAAAGGTTCAATCCCTTACCTGAGATAGCAATAGTAAAAATAGAGAATATGGATTCCAGAGCAGTTTCTCCTAGAGTTATGCTATACCTTAGATAGCAACAATAATGATAATATTTGTTTATTAGTTTATTGTTTGTCTCTAGCATAGCCTAACAGCTTATTTTTATTTTCTAGAGGTCTGTTTATCATGAATAAACACCTTACACTTGCTGCCTAGAGTTTTAAATGCGTAAACATCCTAAACAGCTAGCACATAAGGTATAAACATTGGTTTTTAATCGAAACTATGGAGCATACCGATACAGACATATAGTTCTAGGTGTATAAACACATAGGCAAGTTCATAAAATTCCCAAAGAGGTGGTGACCGAAGATGGAACTCATCTGGGATCAATTTATGGTGCGGCATGTGACTGACCGCACTGTCATTGGTCATAGGGACACATAACTGACCGCACTTCAAAACCTGGCCAGATCCAACTAAAACTTCTCCGAAGGGTTTTAAAATTTTAATAGGTTTAAACAATGAGTTTGGGCTCGAAATTCCCACTCTAACTCATATTAATGGTTTCAATTCCATTTTATACCTTGCAGATATACTGAATCTGATTTCTGTTATTAGGTCCTTTTTCCAGCAATACTAGAGATGATTCCCTTGGGTTTTTAGTCCACCATAGAATCATTCAGACGAATCCTTAGGGTTTAGGGTCCTTAGATCCATTCAATAATCATTTAAATTTATTTTTTAATTTCTTTAAGGACCTCAATTCATCTCTGTTTCAGATTCATGCTCTGGTTAGGTTCTTGAATGAGCCTCAATACTTGTTATAGGAGACTGGTCTGAGAAACATGATCAAAGGATCCTTCTTGGGATTCATATAAAAAGATGGGAAAATTCGATACCAGTTATGGATTTCTCGTGTCAGTGCCCTCCAATGGTGGTTTTCCCTTGGTTGCAGAGGTTCCTCCCTCTTTCTCCTTTCTTCTCCAGGCGTGGCAAAGCTTCTCTCACTCCTTTCTCTTTCGGTTTGTCGAGAATAAAGGTAAAAAGGATGGAGTACGGTCAAATCCGGTACTCCTTTCACGTTGGAGTGGTTTGGGGGCTCTAATCTTGGTAGATTAGAGGATTCCCTCCTCTCTATCCAATTTGAATCAAGCAACGAACCTGGATATTCATTTAGATGAGTCCAAAACGAAGCCACGACCGACCTGTAGCCTGATCAAATTGGGTTCTAATCTAGTCGTGAACCAGGAGGTGCGATACTAGGGTACGGCACGTGACTAACCACACCTAGGTGCGATGTGCCAGACCCCTAGTTTAAGTCCTGAGTATGTACTTTTAGGTGCCAAGGTTAAACTAGATTTCTTTTATTGGGTTTCATTGGTCCGGTCCACCCTGGTTTGAGTCGTTCATAGTGGTAAGACCAGTTGTAAGGTCAAAATTTTAAATTAGGACCAAAATTTTGGGTGCGGGTCTTACAAGAAGCATAGTATACAGGGTAAATGGTTCCCCTAGTGCCGAAATGGTCAAGATGGGAGCCAATATTAGCCTTGCTTTCAGGGTCTAGAAACATTATTCATATTTGTCGGTCCAAATGATCTTTTCTCTCTTCCTAGTTAGCTTGGTAAGAGGTACGACGATTCTGGAGTAGCCTTCCACAAACTGTCTGTAATAACCAGCTAACCCCAAGAAACTTCTGATCTTCGCAATGTTCTTAGGTATTTCCCACCCTACAATTGCTTCTATTTTACTGGGGTCTACCTTTATTTCTTCTGACGATACTACATGTCCCAATAAGGCAACCTCATTCAACCAGAACTCATACTTCTTGAATTTGGCATAAAGCCTCTCCCTTCTCAGTCTTTGTTCGGCTACTCTAAGGTCCATCGCATGACTCTCTTCATCTTTGGAATAAACCAGAATATCATCTATGAAGACCATGACCAATGTGTCCAACATGTCATGGAACATTCGGTTCATAAGTTCTATAAAAGATGCTAGTGCATTAGTTAACCCAAAAGACAAAACAAGGAACTCATAATGTTAGTACCTAATTCTGAAAGTTGTCTTCAGAATGTCGTTGTCCTTAATCTTCAGCTGATGATATTCTGACCAATGATCGATTTTGAAGAATACATTTGCACCTTGTAACTGATCAAACAAGTCATCTATCTGAGGTAGTGGGTATTGATTCTTGATCGTGAGCTTATTCAATTCTTGATAGTCTATGCACAGTCGAACACTATCGTCTTTCTTCTTCATGAACAACACTAGTACTCCCCATGGCGATATACTTGGCCAGATAAAACCCTTGTCCAATAACTCCTATAGTTAAGTCTTCAGTTCCTTTAATTAGGTAGGAGTCAGCTGATAGGGTGCCTTAGACGCAGGTGTCGACCTTGGAAACAAGTCTATGATGAACTTCGTCGCCCTATCAGGTGGCAACTCGGGTAGGTCTTCAGAAAACATGTTTAAAAATTTCCGTACAACTTTAATATCTTCCATCGATGGTGCTTCTTTGGTAATATCCACCACAGATACTAGATATCCGACTCCACCCTTCTCTAGGCATCTCTTTGCCTTAAGTACAGAGAGAATAGGCTTCCATTTACGAGGAAGTTTAGTTCCAATGAAACCAAAATCTACACCATCCTTGCCTTTGAATGACAACTTCTTCTCAGCATAGAGCAAACTAGCAGGATGCTGAGACAACCAGTCCATCCCTAAAATGACGTCAACGCCTGCCATCTCAAACTGAATAGGTTCGCATCCAAACTCCATCCATTAATAAGAACTGGACACACTCCATAACATTCATCTAACACAACCTCTAGTCCCAATGGTAATCGTACTAACAGCTTGAGGTCTAAAGGTATGAGGGGCACGTTCAATTTCTTTCCAAAAGAGATGGACACAAAAGAATGGGTAGCCTCAGATTAAAAAAAAACTATGGTGAGTACACAAACTATAGTTACAATTCTTGTAGTTTTACCTAGGTTTAGTCTACATGCTCACACAAAATATTATAATAAACAAAGGTCAGGTCATACCTGTAATCATATCAAGTGATGTGGCTTCATCTTTAGAAGTCACGACATACACCTTCCCTTGCTACAACTGCTTCTTGGGCTTAGGGTAGTTCTTTGCATAATGCCCCATTTAGTCATAGTTGAATCATTTGATATTAGTAGTCACTGGCCCTAGTTGAGGTAAAACCGTTTGGGTAGTCTTGGCTACTCCATTTGACCTCTTCAAAACAAGGTTTTGAGCAAGGTAGCTCTCTTTTGGCTAAACTCCAGTACTAGAGCAATCTACATGGCTTCATCATAAATCTTCTTCTCCAATCCCAGCACATGTTTTCAAATACTTCCCCTTAGTCCCATAACGAACCTTCAGGTCTTAGTATCCTGCTCTTGCACACTAGTGGGACCAAAGAAGAATAACTCTTCATAACGCTGCTGATAAGAGTCAACAGACATCTGGCCTTGGTACAAACTCAAACAATCTTTCTCCATCTGGTCTCTGAAGCTTCTGGAAAAATAATTCTCCAAGAAAGCTTCCTTAAATACAACCCAAGTCAACTGAGGGTACTTGGTCAATAAGTAAGTGCGAGTAGACTTCCACAAATGATTTGCACCCTCCCTCAACATGAAAGTAGCAAACAATACCTTCTCTTCTTCAGTAATAGTCATCATTAAAAAGTTCTTCTCCATCTCGTCAATCAAGTGAGTTGGCCACAATGGATTTGACATCTTCCTTGAGAACGTCTGAGGCTTCATCTTTAAGAAACGCTCCACAAGTCTTGAATGATCCTACTATCCATACGCTCCATATGCTAGTAGTGGATACTGATAACCACCCTGGTACACACCCTACTGTGCTCCAAGGTTCTACACAGGTGTGTGCATCACTGGGTTCTACTATGCTGTGGACACCACATTATTGCCAATGGGTGTTGGAGGCAAAATCTTGCTACCAACTGGTACCATATTGGTTTGCCCTGGGGGTGTTGGTGTAGTATTGGCAGCTTGGGGAGCAATTCCCATGGCAACTTGCATAGCCAGCAACATCTGCTATTGTTCTTGTATTTGTCGGGCCAAATTTGTCACAACAGTGGCTAAGTCATCTAGCAGCCCTGATAAGATAGTCGGATTGGCCTGATTGTTAACCCCTTGTACCACAACATTTTGATTCTCATTATTTCTGGTTTGCTCTTTAGGATTTTCATTCACATTTTCCACTACAGGTGGGGTGGGGTTGAGCTTCTGCCTCTTCTACTGTTTCTGTGAGTATGGCATGCCATTGCAGACTATCGACTATCGTAGATTTTGCATAGTCAATAGGTGTGAGACAAGTACAACATATGATTGTTTACAGGTTAGTCCCACAGTATAAGAAAATCCTCAACAAATAGAATCGAACAGAGTCATACAGCTCAAAAGAAACTTATCCGGTTGCCCTTGACCGGTCATGCATTGAGCGACCAGTAAGTCTACCGGATAAACTCTAGGACTTTCTCGAGAGCCTTCGGTTTACTCATCGGTCGACTGACCGGTCGAATTTTAAGTAAATTTCTTAACCGGTCAATCAAAATTTTCCTTTTTAAATCAGATTCGAGTCATTTTCCTTCACTTTTTTATTTTGTCTTCTTTTGAGTTCCCACTTAACTCGCTACCGATGAGTTGCTACAGTACCTACTGGACAATTTGAAACTCTTTTCTTCGGTCGACAATTTCCATTCCATCTCTAGAGGTAAGTTTTTATTTCCTTCCTTCTCTTTGGATAGTTTCTCTTAGGTTTTTATTGTCTTTTATTGTTTTCTTCAAATTAAAAATTTTCCAATCGTAAAAACTTCATTTTGACTTCTTAGAATTATGGTTGGGCTCCTTATGATCGAAAGCTCTCTACCTATTGGAGGTTCCATTGGTTGGTTTAGGAGAAATCCTAAAATTTGATTTTTTGCCCTAAAATTTGGGGGTTTTCCCAAAATTTTGAATTCCTTGAAATTCCTTCGATTAACTGATGAATTGGACATTATTTTTATGTGCTTGTATCTTTCCCAATTAATGTAAGTCCTCTAGTTCGAGAAATTAGGCAAAAAATGAGGCTTTTGACCAAATTACGCCATTATGCTGCTTAATTTTATAAAAATTTTTACTAATAAGCTTTGTTTTTATTTGTTTTTCAATCTTGCAGTCAATATGCCTCAAACCAAGAATCCTAGACCGTATGATGTTTTGTGCTTCTGCTCAGCCGAAGCCGAGGCACAATACGCTTGGTTTTTAACCAAGAAGCTAGAGGTGGGCCGGTTTGTAAAGCCACCGGACCTTGCTAGGTTCAACGTAGAGGCAACTTTTGATGAAATGGGGTGGCTACCTCTGACCCAGTACGAGGGGTCAACACATCCAGAATTGGTCAAACAATTTTACTGTAACCTACAACTGGAAGGTGATCTTGAAGATCTTGACAGGGGTAGAGAGTTGAGGATTACCAGCTGGGTGAAAGGTGTACAGATTTCATTTGACACACATCAACTGGAGAGGCTTCTGAATATTTCAAATGATGGCAAGTTGGTCTATTGCGCACCAAAAGAGCATAAATTTATGAGGGAAGACCTGTGTGCGGAGATAAGGAACCAGATCATACAGGATGGGCGTTGAGAAATGAAAGCAGTCCATCTTCATCCTGAACCTTGAATCTACTACAAGATCATACAGCACAACCTCATACCACAGAGTGGACACTACAATAAGGTATCACAGCTCACCCAGTACCTTCTCTACTGTATCTACACCAGACAGTCAGTCTGCCTTCCATACATCATCATACGCACCATGCACCAAGCCACGACGCCCCACCTAAAGGTCAATCTCCCCTATGGTCACATGATCACCAACCTTCTCCATCTCCTTCATGTAAACATGGAGGGTGAGAAAATATATGAGGAGACAGTGTCAACAAACCTAGACTAGGATGCCATCACCAGGATGGAGATGACGAGGTAGAGGTCAGTGATGAGGAGTGAAACGTACTGGACCGTCCTCTAGGTCAAGTGGCAGTGGCAGCAGCAACAGATGTGGCAGCAGCAACAGCATTTGAGGCAGTAGTTGCAGAGGGTGGTGGGGACGATGACCCAATGTTCATGAATGTAGACGACATCCCCCCTAAGCCACAGCGTACTGCTGGTCCTTCTCAGTCTACTTCCACAATTGGCCCTTCTCAGTCATTGTCCGAGCAGATTTTGACTCAACTCCAGGACATCCGAGCAGTGCAGCAGACTTCGCTTAAGGCCTAGCAAGTGACAGATGGACGAGTAGCGGACCTCGTTGAAAGTCTCTGCACCACTCAGGAGCAGGTAGCTTGGCTCCAGATGGTCTATGTAGAGGATTACGATAGAGACAGAGAGTCACCACCTCATCCACCAGCTTAAGGATAGATTTTTAGTTTCAGCTATAGATACATTTGTTTTTAATGATTATATTTGCAGAGTAATCATTCGGATTGTGGATCGTACTCTATATGATGATGGATACACTATGGTTTGTTTTTTCTTTTCTGTCTATATATGTGGTTCTATCTATGGTTCTACCTTTTATTATATGAATTATGGTCTTGTTTTAAATTTTGTCTCAACCAACAATGTGCTTATGATGTTTTTGTATCAAAGCTTTTATTTTTTTATTCTAACTCAGTTCATAGACATAAGTGGATGCATTCAGGTTTGATTGACAAAGCTTGAGTGCTCTGATACCAAGTTGTCACACCTTAATTCTAGACAAACTAGAAGTGTGATAAATGAACCAATGGTTCAAGCCAGGATCACATAAGACTGTGCCAACAATCAAACCATCACAACCACATGATAATCAAAAATAATAAATAATAAGCGAAAGTCTGTATTAATGAACTAAGTGTCAAACATGATAATTAAATATTAAACAGATTATCTCCAAGTAACTCAAAACATAAGTAAATATCTATTACAAGTTCCATAGCTCAAAATTTGAAATTAAACTAAGCATAAAGACACTGGAAGCACTTGCATGAATAGTCATGATCGTCCTCTACAGCCTACACGTCCATAGCCACCACATGTCCATACGACGGTGCATTCATCTAATCTTCCACAGTAGTACTTACATCATCAACTAAAAATATACGACGTCGAGGAATGAGCTCACAACATAGCTCAGTGAGTAGACAAAACAATACACAAGCTTATGCATGCAATCATATTCATATCTTTGGTCTGGTATAAGTTCGTAATGTCCTATGCTAAGGATAAGCGACCACCACACCTCCAGACACGAGAGTATGAGCATGCCCAACAGATCACACACTGCTGTCATCCCATATCACCCACTATAGAATAGAGATAGAGCTAGAGCTTAACGGATCACACACCGCCAGCACTCTCCCTGATACTATACCCATACCAGTACGTATGCCCCTGCTAGCGGGGGCTTACAAACTGGGATTGTGTTTAACCAATCCTAAATGTCATCCGGATTTGTATCCAAGGCCTTACCCCAGCATCCCTCAATACGTCCATAGCCAAACATCGCGATCACCCCCTGATACCCTATGACATACTAGTTCCACTAAAGTAATGATGATATGATAATATTAGTGTGGTGAATGGTTCGACGCTATAACCTCTCCACCATTCAACATACTAACCACATACAAGTACATGTCTATTCCTATCATCATCATTATAAGAGAATAAAAATAATAATAAAATATGCAATAACAGGAATAGCAGTTATTGGATGACATGCTAGATGCATAAATAATCATAAAAGCATGGCATCAGATCAAATTAACAGAAGGTAAATGTAGCTTGTTATTAACCAATTAGTTTATGTCTTATTCCCTCACCTGTGAATGATGTTTGTTCATTTTTTAAACTCTGGATATTATCTTGAACTACTAAAAAGCCTAAAAAATTAGTAAATTTAAGTTAGGGTTTCATTCCATCGAGTTTTGACACTTTGACTCATTGTCTGGTCTCCAATATAAGCCTTTCGGACATTGTCCGGTCGAGTCACCGGACAAACTCTATCATACTTTCTGAGAGTCATCAGTCGCTTTACCGGTCTACTATATAGCCGACCAATCAAGGGACCGGACAACTCCTGAGTCATATCCCAGGTTTGTCTTTCAGTCTAAAATCCTTCTGAGTCGATTCTTCACTCAATAATGGGATCTATCTTAGGGTCATTCTATGGACTTTAAATCCTTAAGGTTAACCCTTCAAAAAAACCTAGCATCTAGCATTAACATAGATTTATATAACAGTCCGTCAAATCAAAATTACAGTATTGGATCTGATCTAACACAGTGGGATCTCAAATCCTAACCAAGACTAACCTTCTACAGAGATAAAGGGACTTACCATTGGCTCCTCGATGTGGTTGATTGGGATCTGATGGCAATTATCCTTACTGCAGAGCTTCTCCTTACTGTAGAGCTCCTCCTCCTTTCTTCAAGCTTCCTTCCTCTCCAAGCTTTCTTCTCCTCTTTCTCTTAACTTCTAGGGTTTAAGATTGATCAAAAGAGTGAGAGAGAGAGAGAGTAGAGGGACATCCTCTATATAGAGAGAAAGTCTCCATATAGAGTCATCTCTCAATTAGGAGAGTGACCTTCTCAAATTAAGAAACTTTCATAATCACAGAGTCTAATTTGGGCTTGACTTGTCAACTCACCAGTTACAAAATATGAGGACCGGATAACCTAAAACTATCGACCGACAACCTACGAATGAATAGTTTATTACCTGGCTTTGTGGTCCATCTTCTAGCTGGTTCATCCTGACCCAGTTATGATGGGAAGACCTGACACGATACTATTAGACAGGCTTAGTGGAGTACGGGTCTTACAAAACGGGTGGAAATAACTTCATATGGATAACAACATTAGTCTGTGAATCAAAGTTTGGGTACGGGATCTAGTTTCAAAGGTGGATATTATAAATACCCTTCTTGGTTCCAGCAGATCAAGCTTGCTACTAGACACTAACCACATGTTAACAATTTTTAGTTATACTAATTGCATATTTATAATGTAAATCTAGGCATGTTCCTACTTCCATGTTAGTAGAATTGGAGATACAGTACATCCTTGCAATCCAGACTGCAGCCATAAATTAAATTATTCTATATGTAGAAATCTAAACATATACCTCGATCTGCACTATCTCTAACAAGTTTTAAAGAAAATGGAAAATCAGACATAGTTATAATGCAGAGAGAATGAAAACCTCATAAAATATCTACATTTCCTTCCCTCGTGAATATAAATAAATAAAAAGACTCCTAGCTCAAACAGCGTTGAGAGGGAACAGTTAAACCTAGATTTTCACTTCCTTGGGTAGTGTGAGGACAAATGAGGATGAAATTTACCCCTCAGGAAAAAATTTGGGAGTCGCCACCTAGATTATGGTCTAGGACCTCAAAATGTAGTCTCACCATAGGATAAGACTTTTATTGACTTATGACCCTTAGATCGGCTTTTGGTTTATCAGAGATCGGGGTAAGCGTCAAGTTACGATTATGGGAAGGGGTTAGACACCCAAACCACTCGATCCAAAATCTGTCTCCAATACCTTTCCTTTTCTAGAATCTATTGGTTGAACCAAACCAAATGATACGGTTTAATATCATTGAATTGTGTCTGAAATCTTCCAAACTGCCTACGTATCTCATACATGATCCAAAAATCAGGTTCACCATTGTAGTTCAGGTGATTAAAGTTTATGATTGTGATTTTTACTTGTGCATGATTAAATTTTTTGTTCAAGTTGAAGTTTATGCTTGACTAATAACCCTCATGGGTCGAGATCTGGATAGTCCATGTTGACTGATAGATAGTCCTAATGGATATACGGTGGATAACCCATGTGGATTTGAAGTGTGAGTATCCCTAGTGAATCTAAAGTAGATATCCCTAGTCGGTCTGATGTGGATAGTCTATGTGGACTAAAGTGTGGATTTGTATTTTGAAATCTAATCAAATTGCCTACTGCCCTAGGAATCATATCCGCGTAGTTCGATCATCGGATGTAATCTAGTTGAAAGCTGGATACCTTATACGGGTCTATGGGTATGTATCATCCTAAACTATCCTTCATTTGAATCATAATCTAAGGGTTTTAGAAAAGCATTATTACCTTATTTAGATTTTTTTAAAGGTTTTCTTCCATTACCCTTACCATGAATGTGGATACCTAGATGCACATCCTAAAACCTAAGAGAGTCTTCTAGAAGTGTCCAAATTTGATGTGTTCAATTAGGGTGTTGCATAAATTAAATTATTACCAAAATAAGTTATTCATCTAAATATGGCATATAATGCATTTATAGCAAGAAATACACATATAGCAAGATTGTTAAAAATCTTTCCAATATGACATGTGTTGCAAATAAGACAAGAACCTATATGGCAAGATCTAGTATGCTAATCTAAGCATGGCAAGACCTAACATCGCAAGAAATCAATATATGCATCTATATGTCAATATGGCAAGCACCAAACATAGAATGCAAATACAACAAAAAAAATATCATGAATCATCCAAATAAGGTAAGATCTTGTATGCTATCTTCTAAGCATGGTAAGATCTAAGAATGATATTTTTATGCATGGAAAGGCTAAAAATAGCAAGATATCACAATAAGCATATGTATAAATATAGCAAGCACTAATTATAGCATGTGTATACATGGTAAGAAATATCTATCATACCAAATATAAAAACAACACATAAAAAAAGCCAATAATGGCAAGCAATCTAGTGATTGTTATGCCAAATATTGCAAAAAAAATAAAAATTTTGTTAGCATAGCATGCATGACACATTGAATGAAAACAGCAAAGCACTTTTTGTGCACTTTTTATAAATCGGCTGTAACTCTACTTCCAGGAAGTCAAATGAGACACAAAAATATATCAAGTTAAGGCTAATTCAATGAACTACATTTTCTCTGAAGGGATGTATCCCAAATTCTAGGTCTAAACCCATGAGAAAGCTCACCCAAATTTGGGCTTCAATTTTGACAGAGTCTATTCTAGGCTCTATTGGGTCATGGTAAAACTAATGCAGAGAAGGCTTTTCATGTCCAAATGGACCCCAACTTATATGAGATCAAAGTAGACTCAAAGATCTACAATTTCTCTGGAGGAGTCAAAACCTAACAAAAAGGCCAAGTGGGTCAAAAAACACTCATAATGTCAAGTCAATGCACTATCCATAATCATTCCAGATTCAGACCATTTTTATTTTGAAATCCATATTAAATTCAATATTCATTAAAAATTTAATCCACTTACCTAACCTTAAACTAGATTAGCAGATCTGTAATTCATCTCAAGGAGTCAAGTCCAGAATATCACTTTAAGACATAGTTCTTTATAGATCTATGGGCATTAATTTCGAGGTCAAACTCTATTCAGATTCTGCCCGAATTCAGTGTAAAATCCATATAAAATTCATTCAATGAAATCAAATGAAACTAGGATTCAATGTAATTTATGGGTTTACTTGGTACTTTCTTCTCAAGACCCCAAATTCTAATTATGGGTGCAAAGCCTAGTTCTAGGCCGATTTACAGGGTGCTCAGATTCTGGCCTTGTTTCTATGCATAGCAGCTTACACGATTTTTTTCATGGCCTTCCCAGATTCAAATGAATCCAAATTTTTTAGAGGTTCTTTCTGACTCATAGATGAGTCTAGGGTAAAATTTTTAGGGCCATTGGATTGATTTTGGTGTATTGTAACTAAAACCCTAATTCAGGTTCCAGATCTGGCGTTTTAAATCTGGTGTTCCACTCATGGATTTGTTTGGCTAAGCAACCCCTCCATGGATGGAGTTCAGTTTTAGACCAGAGGAGTCTCGGATCATGTAGAATGAGGGAAAAATCATAGACATGGTAAAATCATGGCAAAGGTTGATCAAACATGTATCATCAATGTAAATCACATACTACAACCTATCATGGCCTATTCAATCATTCATATTCATCAAAGATAATTATTGGGACATGAATTTAGGCTTCTTACCTTGTCCTAAAGATGGGTGAATCCTTTGTTACAACTTGCTTGAAGAGAATGATGATGGTGAGTGATCTACCTCCCCCCCCCTCCTTTTTTCTTCCTCTTCTTCTCTTTCTCCTTTTCTCCCTTTCTTCCTCCACTCTCTCTTTCTCTTCCCACGGTTTTGGGGCTGCTCCCTTTTCCCAGTCGTGGAAGGGGGTGTGGGGCTCCAAAAGGATTCCCTCTCCTTCCATTCCCTTGCTTATATAAGCTCACAATAGATCTCTCTCGATCCCTTTCTTTCCCCTTTTGAATTTTCAAACTTTCTTAGTTTCAAATTGAAATCTTGTCCAACCTAATCTAATGACACATGGCATACACTCAATGGTCCCCACTTTGACTTTTGAATGTGTCAAATAAAATCCTCTTTTCTCCTTATTTCTTTCCTTTCTTTTTTTTTTATTTTCTTCTCAGAAGATCTCACACTCAGGTGCAAACACACACTACCACGGTTTGGGGCTCTCTCCCCTCCACGTGAGTGAGGGGAGGGTCCCACAAAGTCCTTTTATTTTTTTATTTTTGTATTTTGTTATCTTATGCTTTTTTTTTCTTATTGCAAATTTTGTCTTTTCTCTGGCTTAATTACAAATTAGCGCACAAGGGGAGAAAAGGGAGGACCAAATTTGGTCCACCCACATGGGCTATCTAGGTCTGGCCTAGGGCTTGGTTTGGTCTAGGTTGGACCACCTTTGGGTTGGTGTAACCAAACTCACTTTCACTTCTCTCTTCTCCATTCTCTCCCTCTCCTCTGTCTCTTACCACTTATCGCTACAAGAATCTGGGTGTAAGCTACGTCGGCGTTTGTTCAAAAACGCAGCTAATGAGCTTGTCTAATGCGGCATTTGTTAGTAAATGCAGCTAAATAGTTTCTCTATGGCGGCGTTTTGATATAAATGAAGCCTTTGTTATTGTTAAGTGCGGCGTTTCTTGGGAAACGTAACTATTACTATGGGCCAATACGGCGATTAGATTACAATGTGAGTCCAAATCCTCTCCTCTCCTTCCCTCCTCCCCGGCTCCCACCCCATCCAACAGTTGGAGTGTGAGCCGGCTCAAACTCCAACCCACTCCAATGATTGGATGGGGTGGGCTAGGGAGGCAGGGAGGAGAGGATTTGGTTCCAACTTAGCTATTGTTAGCTCTACGGCGGTGTGTCTTAGTAAACGCAGCTAGTGTTACTGTTTATGGCGGCTTTTACTAGGAATCGCAACTATTGTAATTGTCTGCAGACCACAACCGGGCAGGAACCCTCAATTCTACCTGAAACTCGTCCCCCAAATTGATCTAATGCTTTATTTCTATCCTAGTTGATCCTGATTCGACATTAGAAGTATATTGATTGTTCCCCAATAACCGAAAATCTTTGTCTATAAATACTACATATTTGATTCCATCCATAAATCCATTTTCTTCCCTATGAGTTCCAGCATCGATAATAATTCTAGTTCTTACTGTTCATATGTTATTGTATGAATATACCATACCAATTCGTTATGTATGGATGATGAGATTCCATTGATACAGAGCTAATTCCAATAGACTTATTAAACGTTCCCATTGGCATGCAACAATAGGAATTGAACCTACGAATTTGCGGCGTTGCCTAGTAAACGCCGGAGACAGTGATGTTGTGATTATGCAGGGATTAATAACAATATACGAAGCGGCGGTTCACGTAAACCGCCGTCGTAGGATTTTCATTCCTGCCCGCCAATATTTTGGGTTAGATTCTTTTAACTTTCAGTTTCTTCCTTCCTCTCTCGATTCTCTCTCTTCTTTCTAGTTAAAGTACTCACCTAGCTGTTGCCATTGTTGTTGCCGGAAGAAAAGCTCGGGGATCGCTCTCACCCTTTCAGTTTCTTTGCCATTGTCATCTGTATTTCCATCGCTGAGCTGTTGCCGGAAGGGATGCTTCGAGTTATTGTGAATATAGCATCTACACTATCAACCAGGGAAGAAGAGGCTTCAATCATTTGAGAATATAGCATCTACACCCAAAACTGGTTGGGAGAGGACACTACATCTGAATCCAAGCTTCTCCTTTCTGTCGACGTCTTCGTCCGTCTCTTCGTTGCCGATGATTTCAATAACTGAGGTATGGTTTCTTTTTTTTTTCACTAGCTGGTCCATCTGTATCCTACCATTTTTCTCAAGAACAAACGGTACCCTGCACGGTTAGAGGTATTTCTAGTGGAATTTAATTCGGTGGAGATGTAATTAGGTTTTGGTTTCCTTGATTTCTATATTAGCCACAATTTCTTTGTTCTTTTCCCCCTCTTGCAATTCAACCTTATATCTTCATAGAGGCTGTCCCAGTATCTGGATTGTACTTTGTCCATTCTAGAATTGTTATTAGTAAAAGACTAAAAAGGAAAAATATTTTAAGTAGGAAATGGAAATGTTTCACAGGTAGTTATTGAACAATTATTTTCATTTTCCACAATCTTTCTAAGCAACTTATTTTAAATACTCAGTCAACTTTCAGTTTCTTTTTTTGTATATATCAATTGTTAGATAGAAATTATTTCAAGTTTTGAAGGTATATAGCTGAAAAATTAAGAATATTGCAATTGGAAGGATACTGACTTTTTTTTTTTGTGTTTCATTTTATTTTAATTTTATATTTTTGATAGATTAGAACTTAAAATCTCAGATGCAGGATCTACAAATGGACACTCTGATCTCACGGTAGCAAGCTATGGTTGGACACAGGGATATCATGGTTCCAAATGAAAATGAAATCCCTGTTTCTAAACCGTGCTCAGCATTTTGAAAGGATGAGGACTTTTCTCTCCAATTGAAAGAGGGCTTTCCTCTACAACTGAAAGTAGGGTTTCTTTTCACCTGAACCATGTATCTTTAGCAAGATTAACTTATGAAAACAGTGATCAAACCATGTAAGCATAAAATAATTGATCCTGGACATCAAGGTATGAAATTTCTCCCTATCGTGTTCATGTTTCTAAAGAAAGCAATTTGAAGATCTTTAGACCAAAATAGAAATGATGGAATCAGGTTCTTATGGATTAGATTAGCTAGAGTGAAAGGAAATCTTCCAATCTAAACTGAATAATGTGGAAGTTTTCTTAACATGGTTTGATCACCATTGAAGTGTGTAACTAACCAGGTTACCAAGGATTCCGGTGCCATGATATCCGACGTGATACTCTAAATGAACAGTTAGCGTTAAGGAAGTAATGGAGACTGAATCTCACTTAAAGGGATGAAAGGGAATATCAATGGAGAATATTGAAAACACCATTATCAGGTAAGGGAGGAAAAGGGATGAGAACCAAAATAGTAACGTGGGATGATTTTAGGGATAATTAATGGGATGGTGGGATAATTATAAGGAGTCAAAATAAAGAATTAAAACAAAAGAGATATAAGAATATACTTTATGGTATAGGGAGGGAAAACCAAGAGAGAGAAAGATATAGAGAGGAGAAATAAGCTATCGAAACAGCAAGGGAGAAAGGAAACTCAAAGAGAGATCAGAGGGATACCGTAGGGAGGGAGGGAACCGAGAGCCTCTTCTTTTCTTTCTTCTCAATAATCATCAACTACTAATTTCATTAATAATAATGTTTTAAATAAACTTACAATCCTAATTGGACTGAACTCTAAAAACACAATTAGAACTCAAATATGACTTTAATATAAGAGTTCTAATTAAACTCAACTACTAATTAGAAATCAACTCAAATACTAATACTCACCTACATCTAAGGGATAAGGCACTCACATCTAAAATAAATAAATAAAAACAATAAAAGGGACGTGAGTAACAATAAGAAACCTAACAAAACTCTAAGACTTACAGTTAAATCTAATTAAAATTTTCAAATTAAAAAGATTACAAATATATCCCAATTAAAATAGAATCCTTTAGAAATTCCAATCCAACGGATCTCAGCCTGCATCAGGAAGGATACCAACATCTCACTACCTTGACAAGAAATCTACCTTCCCACTAAATATTAAAGTTCAAATTGATATATTTTGTTGGCATATGCGACATTTTCTACATCAGCCATCCAGCTCAGCTAGTGGTTAGATCACTTAGCATAAGTAGTTTAGTTAACTTTGTCATTATTTATTCTGTTACAGCTGTTTTCCTGTTAAGGTTCTGTTAGTTTTTGTTTCTTGTTTTTCAGTCGGTCTCTGTAACTTATATATAAGGCCATTTGTAATTCTTTCGTTAAATGATATTTTCAAGAACATGGCAAGTAGTCATAAAAAGTGGATTCTGGAGTGCTTAAGTTCAGCTACAAGACTATTCTATATATGGAGATGAATTTTGTCCAGCTAGTAAACATAGATAAGAGAGAAACTTAGTTGATATAGAAAGGATATTATGGTGAATCGTTGGTAAGGCTTGGTTGGTTAGAACAGAAAATGTGCATTGAATGGAACTCTAGAGCAAGTCCATTAGGTGGGAATGAAAGTTGGTTATTTAAAGAAACCAGTGTCAATATATTTTCCAGTGGATTAGTTCAATCCAAAGGTTCCGATGGGAGAGGATATAGCAAAAAAGGATGTTATTTGAGGTGCAAAACAAAGGGACTTTGCTGTGTATGCATTATTGCAGATGCGGCACAAGATGAAATGGCAAGATAGGCTTGTAGTTGACTCTAAATAATCAGAGTAGGGCATAGGCTAATTGTGGTAGTGATTTGATGAACTATTTCCATTTGTTATATTTCTAGGTTCTTTGCGAAGAACATGACTGTGAACACTATGATGTGGAAAATATCACATCTCTTGATGCATACCTTGGGTTATGATACATCTCCCTATCCTCCCATCCTTGATATTTCCAACATGGTTTTTGTGTATATAAACCAATTCTCTTCATGTTATATTTTGCAAAACCAAGAAGCTATTTGATTGCAGCACTTTTCTATCTAATTGATGCACTTCTTGCAGTTTCTTTGACGGCCTTGTTTAAGCATATCAAGAGCACTGATGAACCATGTACTGAAGAAAGTATACGTGAAAAGGTTCTGAATTTTATTAGGGATAAGGTGAGAAGCACTCTTATGTGGCATTTATCTCCATCTTCATATGTTATATTTGCTTGAGTTGGGTCTAGGGCTAAGTAAGCCTTTCACAGGTCTGGGGTCCCAATAACTCATCATGTGTCTCAGAGTTCAGTTCATTTATGTAAGTTTTACATTCTAAAGAATTTTGTTAATTTTTTCCCTTAAATACTCTATTAATATTGTTCACCCATTCAATGGAATAACTGATAGTACATGAGACCATTGCAGAATCTATTTGTACAGGTGATTAATTTCGAACTCTGATTGTTACCTAGTGCTATGTGTTCTTGTTTCTTAGTTATGGATTTCATTAAGGCAGAAACAGAAATATATGAAAGGATATGGTTTTCTTAGTATTTACTTACTAAATTATTACCATGTCAAGGCACTTTAGTTTTGCTCAAAAGAAATTTTCTTTTCTTGCAAGCAGCCAATTATTGATGTGGCTATGTTCATGGTTTAAATTCTCAAATTAGTCTTTCGTGTAGAGGAAGCTGTAGCCTTAGGACTATGATTGAAACATCATCTGAATTATAGCCAATTACACAAAAAAGAATCACTTGTTAAATTGTAGTCAATTAGCAGATACAGTGCTTGACTATTTCAGTCTTTTGGCATTGTTTTACTTTGGACTACAAAAGAGCAAGGGATCCATCAAGTGTGAACTGAGCTACCCATATTTAGTTTAGCAACACCTCAGGAAATCGTGAGTTTGTTTGTTTGTGATTTCTGTTTTTATTTATTTATTTATTTTTATTTTTTTTTATTTTATTTTTATTTTTATTTTTTTTTGGAGGGGGGGGTTTAAATCTGGTTTGTTTGAGTTTGTCTTTTATTTTCAATGTTCCTGTAACTCTGTTAGTTCCTGCTATGGGATAGGTAGGTGCTTGAGATCCAAATCAGAATTATTGGAACAGATATTTACCACTTTCAGAAGAACCAGATTAAATTTTGAAGTGTAAGAACTCATCAAAAAAAAAAGTGTAAGAATTATTGATAAAAATTAAGTGTAAGAATTTGAGAATCCTATGTATTCTACATATGAATTTTTATACACAAAAAGATACAATTGAAGCAAAAGAAATACTTAAAATTCTGACCTTTTCTATTATTGAGGATGACCTTAATTTCCTTTTCAATATGGACAAATGCTTTGCTAATTTAGATAATAAAGTGAATAAGCCTTGCTAATTATGTTTAGTATTGTAGGAAGTGATCAATCAAAGTTCTTGTTAGTAGGTGTTCTTAAATTACTTTGTACTGAAGCTACCAATGCAAATATTTGATAGTACTTATCTAGTGTTATTCTTTTTCAGGTTTGGAAAATGGTACTTGAAATGAGTATTCTAAATGCATCTAATGCAGAGTCTTACAGTCCCAAGCAATTAGCAGATGAAGTTACTGCCACATTAGATTCTGTAAAGCGAATTGATTGCATTGGTATTGGAGCAATGGGATTTAGCATGGTCACTCAACTTCTGCAATCAAAATTTATGTTCTTGACTTTAATGTAATCTTCAAAACCTTACGGGATTTTGTATTAGATTTTTGTTTTGTTTAAGATAGCAAATTGTTATCTTTCTAGTTGTGAAACTTTGATGGTGGAAGTAACTTGAAACTTGAAATTGTTGAGACCTTGTTTTAATTATTGTTGAAAATTCTCCCATGAATGATTTATTTCTATCTGTTGTTATTTTTGATAATTAAGTAGTGATCTATGTGACAAATAACAGGTCCATAAATGTACTTTGGCTAAAAGAGGTTATAGCAATGATAAAAGAGAAATGGATTTTATATTAAAAAAAAAATCATATCTTATGGCGGCGTTTGCAAAGAAACGCCGGCATAGATTACATACACGAGGCATTTGCACAAACGCCGTCATTCTATGGACGACGGACTGCGGCGTTTGAGTAAACGCCGGTATATGTTTTGGCTGCGTTTACAAACGCCACCGTAGGTTCAGATTCTTGTAGTCATTTGGGTCGTGGGAGGAATGGTTGTGCATGCGGTTTTCAAGTGTCTCAGGGCTATTTGATAAAACTTCAACTCTGAGATTCTTACTTCTGCTTCAAAAGGATTCAAAAATATATGGGAGTAGAAACATGTTTGTTAACCTAATTTAATCTTGAACTCCAGAATGGTAGTGGTGGGTGGTGGTGGAGGGTGGTGGCGGTGGTGCTGGTGGTGCTGGTGGCGGTGGTGAGTGGTGGGGGTGGATGATGGTTGGTAGTGGTGGCGGTGGGTAGTGGTGGATGGTGGTGGTAGTGGTGGTGGTGGCAGAGGTGGGGGGTGGTGGTGGTGGCGGGGGTGGTGGTGAATGTTGGTGGCAGTGGTGGGTGGCTGGTGGTGGTGGCGAGGGATGGTGGTAGGTGGGTAGTGGTAGTTGACGATGGTAGCGGTGGTGGCTGGTGGTGGTGGTGGCTGGTGGTGGCTGGTGGTGGTGCGGTGGTGGTGGTGGTGGCTGGTGGTTGGTGGTGATTGTGGTGGTGGTGGTGGTTGATGGTAGTAATGGTGTGGGGTGGTTATTTTTACTCTAAAATTGTCTGAAGTAGAAAAACATCTATTTGATGCTCTCATGGATGCTCATGGATTCACAGAAGTCTGAACCGGGTTACCAAACAGGCTTCTACTCCATTTATGCTCTAGAAGTCAGAATCCAACTTCTGGAGTGTTATCAAACACCTCCTTCAAATGACACCTAAGGGGGGTGCTAGGTCACTAGGGTTGGTTGGTTAAGTGGTGACACAAGTGTTTGACTAGGTTTTGACTAGGATGACATTAAGTTGATTAGTTTGACTAGATATGGATTGGGTTGACTGGGTTTGATAAGATTTGACCAGATTTGATAAGGTTTGACCAATTTTTACCAGGTTTGACCAAGATGCCTCAGAAATGATAATTGGCAGTTTTAGGCTTGGAAATGACCCTAGATGACCTAAATAAATCAGTTTTCGACTCTGACATTGGGGGGGGAGGGGCACTAAATGACCTATAGAAGGCAGGTTTTGGATTCAGACTAGGGTTTGACACTAGGTGGTCAATTTATGGCAAGTTTTGGACTCAAGCTAAGGTCTGACACTAGGAGGCCTATTTATGGCAGGTTTTGGACTCGGCTAGGTTTGATACTAGGAAGTCTATTTATGGAAGGTTTTGGACTTAGCCTAGGGTTTGACACTAGGAGGTCTATTTATAGCAAGTTTTGATTCCTATAGATTTGAGATGACATAGGGTAATTTTAAAATGGCAAAGGGATTTTATGGATTTGAGATGACACAGGGTGATCCTAAAATGACAGGTGGAGGTTCCTAGGAGTTGGGGGTTGTAATGACAATGGAATTTCGATCCTCCATGATCAAATAGGCTTCCGCCTTATGACCTTGTCCATCTATGTCAATGGACGGTGAAAAATATGGACTCGCCACCTAGATGAGGTCTAGGACCTATAAGTTGTCTCTCACTTGGAGAGACGCTAATGACTCGTGCTCAATGGATTGGCTTCTGATCTCACCAGAGAAGGGTAAGCGTCAAGTTACTAGTTGGGAAGGTGTTAAACACCCAACTCGTCCGGTCATTAAACCGGTCTCCTTCTATCCTATCATTTCCTACATTCTTGAAGCTTATGTATGTTCAAATCGTTCAATCTAACTTAACTAGGCAAATGGGAAACCCTAAACCAAGTTTCTAAGTTTTACTAACTTAGGGTGCTGCCACACAAGTTTGAAAAATAAAGCATAAGTCAACAAACAATAAATAAATCAATGAATAAATGGATGAAATAAAAATGAATAACCAAATAGAGAATTAAAAGAACATACAAACATAGAAAAAACAATAGATGGGTGACCGAGCTCGAGATCCATCTCAAGCTGCCTACGTATCCCTGTGCGACGGAAATCAAGACAAACGTAGTTCAGGCAGGTTGTGGTGTGTGTGAGGTGCTATCTTGACAAAGGCAACAAGTGTAACCGTGCGCGAAGTGACTACGTACTTCCCGCCGCCTACGTATCTCTTGAGACCTTTGTCTCTCAAGAATTAGGTCAAATGTAATTCCCAACAGTTAATAGGCTGTTGGACCCCACATAGCATCACTCAAGAAGTACTCGGACTTCAACTCCCCGCACTCGGCAAGGGAGAACTATCATTTAAAAGACGATGTTGGTTGCTTCGCAAACCAAACTCCCAAACATGGGAGACAAAATGCCACAGAAAAAAATTGGATAATGGGAGGTTAGGAGATCAGACATGATCCCAACCATCGCTCGAATCATGAAACATGAACACATCTTTTTTTGAATTTTTTACTTCTCTCCTTTTTGTATTTTTTCACTTTTCTCTCTTTTTTTTTTATATATATATATATATATATATATATATATATATATATATATATATATATATATATTTTCTTTCTATATCTATATATATATATTTTTTTTCTTTCGGCTTTTTTTTTTTTCTTAGGGGGGGGGAAACATGGGACCAACTCTAATAGTTGAGCAGGCCCACGACCTAGGCGGGGCAAGACTAGTCGGCGTGGGATTTGGGAATCCCAGCAAGAATTGGACTCACTAGAATCACCCTAAAGAACTCACAATGCTGGGGAAGGGGATTCCTAAACTCTTACACACATGAAGACGGGGATGCATCACAAGGGGTTAGAGTTCATGGTGGAACTAGACAAAGATGTGAATTGAATACAGAAACCACACAACAAACAAATCCAAACATGGAAACTCAAGTAGACAGCAACATGATAAGCATACAAAAAGCAGGCTTAAATCCACACAATACCAGGCACATAAAAGATCACCCAAGCATATGAATGGGGCAAGCAATTAAACCAAGCCAAATTCTTAAAACCAACCTGCCATGCTAATATACCCAAACAGTAAAATTTTCATATTTTGTTCCTTCCTTTCTTGAGCTATATTACTTAATGAAACTCAGCATTAGGTTGGGAAAATATGGCCCAAAGTATCCCCAGATTATTTCTCGAAAAACCTCCCTCAAGATAACTCATTTCGGTCCCTATGCAAAGGGACAGCAACATACCAAAAGACCAAAATTGAAATTTCTGCATATGAATTGGATTCAAATGAACTCAAACCACAATAGTCTGGATTTAGATTTCAAATAAATTGCATACCTGGTTTGATTGGTTTCTAACAGCTGATTCTGGTATGCACATCCTCATCTGCAATGCATTCTCTTCTTCCTTTCTCTTTGCTCATGCATGCATTTTTATTCCTTTATATCACTCCCTCCCTTCTTTCTCTTTCCCTCAACCTGACCTTAGTTCTCAGTCCCCTCAAATAAGCTTGATTAGTTCACTAATTTACAGCTGATTCCAGTGTTCCAATTCAGCTCAAAACCATGAGAGAAACCAATTCGGTTTTTTGGCAGCAAAGGAAGCTGCAACCTTCTTCATGTTCCCTCAATTTCCAGCCCTCAAAATATAAATGAACCTTGGTAAAGGAGGGTAATCTTCCTAGCACTTCACCTCTTCTCTTCTACTCCAATTTTGATTTCAGCTTTAGGAACCTCACACATGCATGCAAATGGATATGCATTCCATAAACGAACTCAATATCAGGATTTGGTGAAGGAAGAACTTCAGATTTTACAGCAATATAGCAAATTTCAGAATTTAAAAATCTGGAAAAACAGATTTGCCACTGCCCATACTTTTCACAAAATCTTTAGTAAAATGGGAAAGTGTTGCTCACCGCTTCTTCTGATTTCTCTCACAACTCTTTAACTCCTCTATCTCTTCTCCCCAGCTCTTAGTCGAATTCCTTCCCCATGAAATCAAATGAAACTATCTATAGGCAGGAAATAAGATCAAAACATCCCCTACCTACCCATATACCATGTACCTCAACCCTCTCCACCAATACCAGATTCAAGAGAGGACAGTAAGAGGAAAATAAAATTACATATAGATGAAGACCAGCAGAAATAGAGAAAAAAAACAAAAGGGAGAAATCTAATTCTTTCGCTCAGGGTAGACTGGGACAAACTGATCCCAAGCAATACCAGAAGAGTGAGGGAAAAACAAATTGCACATCTATAAGGGATTTCCAGCATGCAGGCAAGGAGTAAATAGATAATAGGGGGTATAAAACTCACCTGAATCAGACTTAGTCAAGGTTGCGGGATTTTCGGGTTACTGTTGCAACTTCTTCACCTCATACCCAATCGCGCCTCCCTCTTCCCTCATCTTTTCTTCCCAGCCGAACTCTCATCCCTTCCTGCTCTCCTTCCCCCATCTGCTTCTTCTTCCTTTTGCTGAACCGCAGCTCCTATTTCCCTCCCTCTTGCGGCTCTACCTTCTTTCTTCCTCCTTTCTGGAAATCTGCTCTCCTTCTCTCACTCAGCTCTCATTCTCACTGATTTCCCCAACTCTCTCTCACATTTTTTTG
The DNA here is from genome assembly GCA_028583415.1 of Protea cynaroides. Lineage (NCBI taxonomy): Eukaryota > Viridiplantae > Streptophyta > Magnoliopsida > Proteales > Proteaceae > Protea > Protea cynaroides. Next base: position 90,670,069 of record CM053269.1, read on the forward strand.
GCAGCCGTAACTCCCCCTCCCCTCACGACAATCTCCTCCTCTTTCCTTAGGGTTTTAGGTTAGTTTTTTTCAATCCCCTTAATGTATGAATATTAGTGTGGGCTAAATTAATTATACGGTTAGTTGGTTCAATGGGAGTCTGGTTACAGGTAGACCAGTTAAAGTATGATTAGAGATGGACCAACCTGGTCCACTGTGGGACTGGTCCAGGGGTGGGGTGGTATTATATATACCAACGGTTAGGGTCCCCGCAGCCACGGTTATTCTTCTCCTGTTCCCATACGCAAAGAGAGTTCAAGGGATCCCCAGAAGGCTGTGGAAGATTCAAACCCAAGTGTAGTATGGTGGAATGGCAGAAAACAATCTTCAACGTACATGTATGTGATTTACATTGATTATTGTGCTTTTCCATTGTGTTCTAGGTATTGTGTGGATTTTAGGGTTGATAGAAACCCTAATGGGTTCACTGGGAAACCCTAAAGAGACCTTATAATTCCAACAATTGGTATCAAAGCCTCCACACAGATGTAGGATCGATGGGTAAGTATTCTAGAGACTGTAGGTTGAATAGATTGAGAAGAGAGAGATTTTTCTCTCAAATTCTTCATACGAATCTGTCTGGGATTTGGACCTTCGAAAAAAAAATTTTATGACCAGTGAAAGATAAAAGAAACTACATAGGACTGTAGATCTCGGAGAGACGGAGTCGACGACAAAAGGTAAGTCACCGAAAACTTCTGGACGCGCCCTCACGCGCCGCCTAAAAAAGTGCGTGAGATCCACGAGCCGGTGGCTATTTAAAAAAAAAAAAAAAAAACTCGAAAACCCTACCGGGTTTGACCGAGTCGACTCAAGGAAGGGCAACGGGTCACACATGTGCTCACCACATGTGTGACCCGATCGCTTAGTCAAAGATCCAAAGACCCTTTGGTCTGACCCAGATTTTTTAACCCGGTACCTGACCCATTGACCCGGGTAGTTGCCCCGGTGACCCGGAAACTTTGACCCGAAACTCGATTAGTCAGACCACTTAGACCGAAGGTTGAACCGATGGTCGGTTCATGATTTAGACCATGGTTCAGTTCGTACCAAACCCTTTGGGTCGGTATGGACCATTGTATTTCAAAAAAAAATGTTTTATCGTGGGTTCGGTCCGCCCATAACCGAACCCGAACAGACCGAGCCGAACCCGCATAAACCGGCCAGAACCGGTTCAAGATGCAAGAAAGCATTGCCGACTTTGATCGGCGATTGTGGGAGCTAGGAGCGTCAGATTTTGACGCGGTTTTTTGCACTGTGTTCGTATTTTTGTGCTTTATAGTTTAGTACATAGTTTGACACAGTTTGGTGATTTGGGGAATATAGTTTTGACTAAAAAGTATCCCAAATTAGTCCGATTTGCAGTTTTTCTACTTGTTTGTCAGTTAATTTTGTACCAAACGTTTGTAGAAGATTATATGTGCATGAGGTTTTGTTTGTTGACCCACATGGTGCTGCAAAGTAGGGTTTGAGGATATCATTGTGGAATTAGGTCGATCCCACCAAAGTGGTACACTTAGTTTCATCATGATGTCTTCAAATTCAAAGTTGAATGTATTTGTAAATGCTTGTGTAAAGGCGATGTACACCCAAAAGTGACATTGTCAAGTGTTGTTCAAATGAGGATTTGAGGGTATCATGTGAAGATTGGGTGGATTCCACCAAAGTGGTATACTCAGTTCTAGCATGACGTTCTCAAACTCCAAGTTTATGCATTTCAATATACAATAAAATGATGCATTATACACTGTTCTCCCAAGTGTGAAAAGCAGCTATGAAAGACAATGTTAGCCCAAAGGTGGCATTGTAAAAGATTAAAGGTATATTCATGCACATGATTTAAAAGGGTTTTGACTTTAGGGGTCTCATTAGCCCAAAGGTGATGAGATTTCGAAAGTCATTATTCTTTCGCAGTTACTGCAAAGAAACTGAGAAGACCACTGCATGTTTATCCCAAAGGAGAATGTGTAGTTGGTTAACTCTTGGAAAATGGTATATATATACTTACATGAATGGTTGATATGGTTAGTGCAAGTAAATGGTGTCTGTAAGTATTCTATTGTTTGAGATGTATTTATATGAATTTTGTATAATTCATCTTTTACTTGATATTTTGTTTGAACTCATATGATGATGCTGGTATGTATCGTATAGGATGTCTTTCCCTGTGACTATGCTAGGTGGTATGGAAGTTTCTATTCTTACTCTGTCTGAAATGAGTTTTAAAAGGTGGTATGAATAGTTGGAAGCGAGTCTAGGCATGGTTGACTTAGATATAACGCTTAAAGAGGATAAACCTGCTGCCATTACTGATTTCAGTACCCCTGATGAGAAGCATAAAATGGAAAAGTGGATGAGTGCAAATAAAAAGTCTATGCTGCTCATGAGGTAGGTCATTCCTGAAACTATGCATGATGGTGTTCAAGCAAAGGAAATGGCTAAAGAATATTTGAAAGAGATTAAAGGGAAATTTGAGCTTTCTGATAGAGGACAAAGAAACACCTTGATGAGCAAGCTTACCAATGCAAAGCATAATGGTAATGGAAGTATCAGAGATCATTTCATGGAACTTTCTACTGCTGCTAAAAAGATCAAAACCATGGGAATTAACGTTGACAATGAGTTTGTGATTCATTGTGCGTTATCTTCTTTACCTGAAGAATATTGTCAAATTCAAGTAGCCTATAATACTCAAGAAGAAGAATGGGATATGAACAAGTTAATTTCTGTTTGCACTAAAGAAGAACAGAGACTGAAGAAAAAGATTGAAAGTGTCAATATCACAGGTCATTATTCTAGAGAACATAAGGGTAAAGGAAAAGTTGGGGTAGGACCACATAGAAAGGATAAACACTCCTTCAGGAAAGGAAAACCTTATGATATAGATATGAGTGATGTTGAATGTTTCTGGTGCCATAAAAAGGGGCATATGAAGAGAGAATGCAAAGCAAGAGAAGCTTGGTTGGAGAAGAAAAAGAAGGGAACTGGGACATCAGAGAAAAAAGATGCCAAGTGATGATGTCGTTTAATAAAGTTGAATCCATAGGTTTAGTTAGTTTTCTTTATTATTATCAGTTTTCTTTAAGTTGTTTTGGACATTTGTTTAATGTTTTACTTTTCAGTTAATTATTTATTTGAAAGATTTCATTTAGACATTTTTGAGAAGACTAAATTTCATATTAAATTTAAATGAAAAGTATCTTTATTAATTTGATTATTCTCTTGAATTCTGAAATAATTGTGGGAATTTTTAGATTCTCTTAGTCAGTGGGAGTTCTTCTGATCTGCTTAACTAGTGGGAGATCATGTATTTGTTATTTTTACTTAAACATTTATTTTATTGCTTGTATGCATTCATTATCAAGACATGTCAAAGTTGCAAGGCGGTATTTAGCCAAAGTAAGCCAAGGTGTGGTGTTAGTCCAAGCTGGAGGCGTTTTGCCTATAAGTTGGATAATGTCAAAGTGCGTTGACCTATAAGGATTTTAAGGTAACGGGATCATAGTTAGTCGATCATTGGACTCATTTTTATCTCAAAGCGATTTATGTCATTAACTGGACCTTTGTATGTGGCTAACGGAAGGGGGTACACCATTTGTGTTGGAGTACTTTCCGCTGTTGTTCGACATTGGTAAGCTTGGTGACTGAATCAAAGTGGTCGGATTTGTGTAATTAGATTATATGGCCACATTGAATCAATGGTGACTTTATAATTAATGTAGCCCAAGTGGGAGAATGTAACAATATTAGTGTGGGCTAAATTAATTATACGGTTAGTTGATTCAGTGGGAGTCTGGTTACAGATAGACCAGTAAAGTAGATTAAAGATGGACCAACCAGGTCCACTGTGGGACTGGTCCAGGGGTGGGGTGGTATTATATATATCAACGGTTAGGGTCCCCGCAGCCACGGTTATTCTTCTCCTGTTCCCATATGCAGAGAGAGTTCAAGGGATCCCCGAAAGGCTGTGGAAGACTCAAACCCAAGTTTAGTACGGTGGAACGACGGAAAACAATCTTCAACGTACAGGTATGTGATTTACATTGATTACTGTGTTTTTCCATTGTGTTCTAGGTATTGTGTAGATTTCAAGGTTGATAGAAACCCTAATGGGTTCACTGGGAAACCCTAAAGAGACCTTATAATTCCAACAATAACCTAAATGCCCCCTCCAATGACCCAAATAACTCCCTGTATTATTCTAACAGACTAACCCCTCTTTGGACTATCCTAAATCCACTTTTTTTTTCAACTAAAACAAACCCGAGCCCATTAAAAAAAACGAACCTAATTAAAAGACAAACATCAAAGCCCACTAACATAAACCCTAGGACCAACCTAAACCCAAATTGACTCAACAATTTTTTTTTCTTTTTGCATTTTTATTTTATTTATTTTTAATGATTTTCTTTTTTTATATATTTTTTATAATGAGTAAGCATGCATGAAAACCTTAACATGACCTAAATGATAAAAATGCCCTCGGTGGAATAAGGGCCAAAATGGGAGTCTTATAGGGGTGACACAGGTTGATCCTAAAATGGTTGGTGGAGATTAGGAGAGATTAGTGAGGAAAAAATGGAGTGCTTACAGATGTCCCTCTTTAAGCTAGATTGTTTCAATTAAGGTTAAAAATAAAAAGGACCATATTTTGCTATGTAGCAGGTGAATTGCATTCAAGATATCTATTCTTAAACTGCCTAGAAATCAAGGCTGAAACGTAGTTCAGCTTAGAAGAAAGTATTAGGGGTGAATCCATTTGTAGGCTGGGGAGAGGTTGGGGACCTCTCCTTGTATGAGCTAGTGCTGAGTACAAGGCTTAATTTACTTGTAGTCTAGGTATCTCCTCTTACTTAGATGGAGCTGTCGATGCAAGGTACGTGTGGGCTCGAACCCAGCTTTGACCCACTTGTAGGCTGAGGACCTCTTCTTGTACGAGCTAGTGTTGTGGATATAAGGTTGTCATCCAATTATAGGCTAGGGACCTCTTCTTGCTTAGCTAGAGCTGTCGATGCAGGTTTGTAATCCAATTACAGGCTGGGGACCTCTTCTTGCTTAGCTGGAGCTGTCAAAGCAAGGTTGTAATTCATTTGCTTTGAAGGCTCGTACCTATTAGAACAGAAAAAAGACTGCACAGGTAGTAATATGTTATGATAAAGACTTTGTTAGAATGATCACTCTGAGTGGTGTGAAAATGGAGGTTCTTTATGAGATTAAATAAATATGGTTTTGCTTGAACAGAAGTGACAGGATAACATTGAAATTGGGTCCCTAAGGTGCTGCTAATTTCTTGGCTAAGAATGCTTTAGGGAATGTTCCGATTGTTTGGCTGCTCCATTCTTGGATGATGATGTCTGCTAGCTCTGACATCAACTCTCAGGAGGCTCGCAGCTAACTTCTTCTTTGTTGACACTTAACAATGCATTGAGTTGCTGAGGTAGCCTAGCTAGCGAATATAATGAGGTATGAACCAGGCCCATTGTCCTGACATATACACTATCTTGTACATTTGTGACAAGCCGCTCTCTTGTCCACCAGGTACATTTACATTTGTTGTCTGCTTAAGTCATCTCTTTGAGGCACTTGGACTAGTCTGTGTTCTTCTGATAGGCATTAGCATCCACTCTTCTCACAAGTTGATAACAATCGAGGTTTGTTGCTTCCCATTCCTTAATCAGACCTAACCTCTCTGCTAGCCAAATTTGGAGCACGTACGGTGACCCACTGAAGTTATTCAACTCGAACTGATCTTGATGAGTTGATATGAGATCGAGGCTTGTCCGTGTCTCCGCCAGAACTATGGGCATGATGTCTAAACTTTGTCTTGTATGTCTGATGAGATCTATGATGATTGGAGATTTTGTATCCCTATGACATAGTAACAGTAGCCGAGCTACAATGCAACAGAGGTAAACACACCTTTTCTGTTCTTGTGCTTATTTCCCTTTGGATCTCTGTGAGCATATGCTTCTATCATTGGATTTATCTTTAACCGTTGATTCTAGACAAACTGGCACATTTCATTCTTGTTCCAGTAGAAGAAAATCTATATCCCTTGTCTATAATCCTCCTTTGGAGATGGCTTAAATATCTTCCACTTGGACGGGTAAAGGAGGTAGGCTCTGAACTCTTCGATGGCTAGGCATAATTCTACATCACCTATTCTGAAGACATGAGACGTCGGATCCCAGCATTAAGCGGCTACTTTCAGTAGACTTGAACATAGATTTATCATTGCTAGTTGTGGAAGAGCATCTAGTTAGATCTTCTGTAGGAAGGATTTGTCTTTTGTGAATTCTATGCACTAAGTCAAATTCTTCAGTGCTTTATCCATCTTTGCAGCTATGTTCGACTGATAAAGGGTTATCAATTGCTTCCTGGGTATGACTTGTAGGAATCCAGACATATAAACAAGGTTAATTAGGGAATCAATGGAATTCTCTTAGGTTGTAGTTATTCAGATATATTGACATGCACTTAGGGGATTGTACATGAAATGTATGCATATGCATGACCTTGTCTGGGCTTAAGTAACTAAATCTTAGAAACAAGTGAGAGAAAATGATGGCCAAAGGAGGGTGATAAGAAACTAGCCAGGTGGGTTTGCTACTTAGAAGAGATTTTGGTTATTTATGTAGAATGGGTTGATCTTACTGAGAAGATCCTATTTTATTGGCTTAAGAAATGAAGGGCCTATTAGAACCTTGGGATGCCGTTTGATGTAATGAATGATAGATGAGAGTTCCAGCCAAATTGTTTTTATTTTATTATTTTTTGGATTGACATGCCCATGAGGGTCGATGTCAGATGATGTGAAGAAGCTTCAATGTGTAACTCTTGGGAAATCCACTGGATAGATGGACAAAAGAAAGAGTTTAGCCAGAAATGAAGAAGTTCTTCCTTTGATCATGATGAGAAGATGAGCCCTAGGTGGTAGGATGTTGTACCTCTTTGGAGAATCAGGTCAACCATGTTGGTAAGTTCATCAAGCAACCGATGCTTGTTGTTGGTTTCAACAGGTGAGAGAGGGGGTCATCCACATCCTCTATTTTGTTTAGAGAGTGTAAAGGTTACATATATTACCGCTTCACTTGATCGAGATTGGTCAAGTACTATAGCTCAATGTCGTCTAAGTCGACTATTCGTACAGCTTTGCCATGAAAGATTTCCTTCATGATGAACAGACAGCTCCAATTAGGATAGAACATGTCCCTGGGGTTGTGGACAGGTTCCCTCTGTTCCTTCAATACTAGGTCTCCTACTGCCAAGTAACGAACACGCACCTTTCTGTTAAAGGTTGCTGCCATTCTCTATTGGTATTACTTTGCATTGTCGGCTACCTTTATTCTTCTCTCATCAATGAAGTTCAACTAATCATACCTGACCTGTAGCCACTCTGCTTCTAGAATCTTGCACTCCAGTAGGACTATAAGTGATGGCACCTCTACTTTTATCGGGAGGACTGCTTTCATGCCATACACCAGAGAGTAAGGTGTTAACCCAATAGACGATCTTATGGAGGGGCATTCTGTATGCCCATAGTGCATAGGGTAACTTGTATGCTCAGTCAGTGTTGGTTTTTGTCATCTTCTTAAGGATAACCTTGCGATTTTGGTTAGCCGCTTCTACTGCCCCATCAGTTTGTGGGTGATAAGGCAAAGATCTGTGCTGTTGGATGTGAAAGTTGTCAAATAGCTCTTTGACTTTGCCTCGGAAGTGATGTCCTTGATTTGAGATTAGAGAGTGAGGCATCCCATGCTGGCATATGATGTGCTCTTATAGGAATTTGGCCACCTTATTTGTTGTGAGTTTGGCATATGATTATGCTTCCACCTACTTTGTGAAGTAATCTATAGTGACTAAGAAGAACTCATGCCCATTTGAAGCCTTTGGATGAATCTTTTCGATCACGTCTATGCCTCAGGTTGAGAAGGACCATGAAAAACTGAGAGTGTGCAACTCTATCGGAGGCACGTGTATCAAATTGGTATAGATTTGACATTTCTAACATTTCTTCACGAACTCTACATAATCTGTTTTCATTGTGTTCTAGTAGTACACCATTTTGAGGATCTTCTTTGCAAGCATTTTAGCATTGTAGGGTCTACAAATTTCTTGATGGATTTGTTCAATAATGCTTTGTGCCTGTTCTTCGTCTACATAGACTAGCTATTGTAATCACCCTATTTTTGCCTCACCAATCTCTCATTACCCTTACCAACTACTTTAGGGTAAACTTGTGTCATTCCCCCCCAAGGGTTAGGATGTTTTCATAAATAGGGTCACCTGTGTCATTCTCCCTCCCTTAAGGTTAGAAAGTTTCCATAAATAGGTCACATGTTGCCAATTTCCCCCTTAGGTTTGAAACTTTTCATAAATAGCCCTCTTAGTGTCCCCTAATCCTATGTAGTGTCCAAACCTACCATAAATAGACCTCCTTGTGTCATCCCTGAACCCAGGTCCAAAACCTTCCATAAATAGACCCCATTAGTGCTAAACCCCCTTAGGTTCCAAAAACTGCCTTATTTAGGTCATTCGGGATCATTTTCATGCTTATACCCACCAATTACCCTTCTATGGGGCATTTTGATCATTTTTTCAAAGTTGGTCAAAGTTAGTTAAAGATAGTCAAAATGGTCAAACCTAGTCAAAACTAGCCATACTTAAACCCTAGAGTCAACCTTGAGTCAAACTTAGTCAAAGCCCAGTCATCACCTAAGTGTCACCTAGTCAACCCATCCTAGTCACTTATTAACCCCCTAGGTGTCACTTGGAGTGTCCATATGGCATTTAGAGTCATTTCCCCCATAGCCCATGAATGGTAAGAGAGAATAGTGAGGTAGAGTGAAAGCCCACTTAAAACCCATTAGGTCTAGGCTACACCCTAGTGAGTCCATGTAGGAGGACTAAATATAGTCCATCTTCCCTCTTGATGGGCTGAATTATAATAAATAGAGAGATAGAATTAAAAGTGCAAATTAACAAAAGCACATAAAAGACAAAAGAGGGAAAAGAAAAAATAAAAAAATAAAAAAAGAGAGATAAAGATCCCTCTCCACGGTTTTGGACAGAGAATCTCTCTCCACGATTTTGGAGAGGTGTGTGTGTGTGTGTGAGAGTATGCGTGCGTTTGCTAATATGTGAGTTGGCACTAGTAAATAAGAAAATAAGGAAAAAATAAAAGAAATGAAGAAAAATAAATAAATTTTGGAAACAAATGGGGCTCCATTGGAATATTCCATAGGCTAACTCAAAGTCAATATTATATCTAATAGTAGCATGGCACTTGTCACTTATGTGTGCACTACAAGATTTTGTCTTATAGTGTTGACAACTTTGACTAAACACATAAAGCAAGAAAAAAATTGAGATTAAAGAAACAAATAAGGGACTAATTGGATTCTATGTGTGCTAATCTAAAGTCAAATATTAGTCAATAGTAGGATGACATGTGTCAAGATCCAATGTGCATACAAAACTAACTCAAAGTATGGAAAATTTTTAAAGAAAACTCAGAAAGAAGGAAATTTGGGAAAGTGGATTATGTGAGGCCTATATAAAGAGACCAAGGGGGAGGCTTAGAGCCAACCCACGAAATTGAGGAGCCCACCCCCCCCCCCGCGCGTTGGCTTAAAGAGAGAGAGAGAGAAAGAAAGAGAGAATAAAGGAGGGAGAAGGAGGAGCACTCACCTCCACCATTGGTCTTCATCTTCAAGCTTCTGCAACAAGGTCCTCATCCCTACATTGGGACAAACTAAGCAATTCCAACTCAATCTCCATTAAAGTACCTTGAAGATCAATATGCTAGAAAAGCCTAGATAGGATTAAGTATGGAATTTGTATGAATGGTGCATTTTTCTTTGATCTCTGCAATTCTTCTTCCATATTTGATGTTTTTCATTGAATCTACATAATATTATATGACTCTCATCCAAATTTGAGCTCCATCAATGGAGGTTTGCCTATGCAAACAATTCGATTGTAAGAATGATTTCAGACATAGTAAAGTCACTCTTTTGGTTTCCAAACAATTATGAGAGATGCCCTATTATGTTAGGAAGATCCTCCAAAAAAAAAAAACCTAGATCAATTTGGATATGAGAAGAGCACCGAAAAATCCGTGCACTCCACTGAGGTCAGAAACAGAGGTAGTAAAAATATACCCTAAAAGTGAGCCTAGAACTAGGTCTTACCCTAATATTTTGGAGATGATTTATTCATAAGAAATATAGCTCATAAAATAATCTAATTTTTTATGATGGTTTGAACTAATTCTATGCAAAATTAGATTTTTACTGGAATTTATATTGATTTCAGATAGATTGTAAACACAATATGGGATTGATTTTGCAGCATGTTGTGTGATGAATATCTATGTCTTAATGAATGATTCAGCTTTAGGTTCCTTCATAGAAATTGTAGACCTATATGATTAGTTTTAAACATGTGATTGGATTCTGTTTTAGATAACTGAGTGATTTAATATTGAATTTCTACTGTACTCGGACAAAATCTGGAACAGATTCCGACCAGTACACGTGTTTTACATTCATGGACCTGTAAGTGGGTCTTCAAGGCAGAATTAGGCCTCACTTTCTTAATAATAAAGTTAGCCCTAGAAGTCTAGAACACCCCCATGTAAATGGATAACTTTTTTGATGCTTCTGAAATATAATATGAGTTTTCCACCATGACTGGTCTGGATTTGGAACCAGTCTAGGTGGTGTTTTAGCCTAATCCTATGGGTTATGATATGAAAGCATAATTAGGTTTTGAACCCTTCTGAGAAAATGAAGCTTGTTGAATTATCTTGAATTTGATATATTTCGTGCATGATTTGGACTTCTGGAAGTAGGGTTTTGAGCCAACACAAAACAGTACACAAAAAGTGCATTTGCTGTTTTTCACTTAATGAATGATTTTTGGAATATTATCATTGTTTTCACTATATTTGGAAAGTTGGATATATTTCTTATCCTTTTTTATTGAGATATATTTGGTAAATTGGATATTTACCTTACCATATTTGATTGATTTTGATATATTTGATAAGTTGGATATATTTCTTACCACATTTGCTTGATTTAGTTATATATGGTAGGTTGGATAAATCTCATGCCATATATAGCCATTTCATATCATGCCATATTTAGATCTTGTCATGCTTAGAAAATAGTATATTTAGATCTTACCATGCTTAAAAGATAGCATTTTAGATCTTACCATATTTAGATGGTGCCATATATATGATAATTGCCATATTTAGATAGAATTTCTATTTTGGGCAATAACTTAATTTCTGCAACACCCTAGTTGAACTGTCATATTTGTATATTCTAGAAGACAATCTAGGTGTGAGCATGTGCATTTAGGCACTCATATGCATGGTAAGGGTAAAAAGGAGAATCATAAATATCTCAATAAAGAGAGATAATGTCTTGCCAAACCTTCCAAAATTAGGACTTAGGTTAAAAAAAGATAGTTTTAGGATGATCTTTACCCTTAGCATATGTCTTAGCAACCTACAACAAGTTATCCACAATCCCAACTTAGAATTGGTTATCCATAATCCCAACCTAGAACAAGTTATCCTTAATTCCAACCTAGAATAGGTTATCCTTAATCCCAACCTAGAACAGGTTATTCTCCAAAGCCTACAATAAGTTATCTACACCCATTGACCTATAACAGGTTATCCGATTCCTTAAAACACCTGAACTATGAGGTTCTTGATTCTAGAAAGACAGATGTCTCAAAAGCTACGTAGATGACTCTGAATTCAGACCCACAGTCCAAATGGACTATCCACCTCCCTTATCCATATCCATCATACATCAATATTCATTATCCAAACCCTAACCTATAGAATTCTTCAGCCAATCAAACATAATTTCAACTTGAACAAAGAATCTAATCAAACTAAGCATAAATCACATCCATAGACTTTAATCAGACCTGAACTATAGTAGTGAACCTGATTTTTCGATAGAATCTGATATATGTAGGCAGTCTAGAAGATTTCAGATTTGGTTCAATGACATCAAACCACATGGTTTGGTTTGGTTCAACCAATAAAGTCTAACGAAGGAAAGGCATAGGAGATCGATTTCTGATCAAGCTGTTTGGGTTCTTAACCCTTTTCCATAATTGTAACCTGATAATTACCCGAATCTCTGATAGGCCAAAAAGCCAATCTAAGGGTCATGAGTCAATAGAAGTCTTATTGTAAGACCCGCACTCCATGAACCCAACCCAAACCTTTAATTCATGTCGTAACAGGATTTTCAATCATCACCGGGCCAGACGGGATGAGCGGATGACAACCAGGTATGAAAACGGACCTAAAAATGATATTGTTTCATATTGGTCGATGGTATCGGTCGACCAGTATGTCTGCGCAGGCAGACTACTTAGATCCGAAAATGGATCTTTGCAGGTCCCACTTTCCAAATATTGAACCCTAGGACTTTCCTAACATAATGGGACTTCTTAAACTCAATCCTAGTCTCTTTAAGGACCCCTAAACCTCCTTAAATCTCTTTCATTGATCCTCACAAACCCTAGAGATGAGAAAGAGATCAAAGAAGGAGAAAGAGCTAAGGAAGGAGGGAGAGGAGCCGCCGTTGCCGTTGGACGAAGAACACCCTACTTGCGAACCAATGGTAAGTGCTTGAACTTCTCTCTAATTTAAGCGTTATAGAAGGTTAGTCATGAATGGATCAATACCATGTAAAGCGAGGTATTGATCTAAACCTTTAAATTTTCCATCAAACCCTAATATAGTCGATAAACCCTAGATTCAAGTTCTAGGCTGAGGATCATCGAAACTAGGACTTGAATGGAGTATGAAACAACTCTAACTCATTGTTCAGACCTAGAATGTATAGGAGAAACCCTAGAATCAAAAGGGTTGACCAACGAAAGGCGAGAACCGCATTGATGGTCTTTCGAAGGCATACCGGTCAACCATACCGGTCGCACCTTATGCGACTGTACTGCAACCGGTACCTCTCAGGGACCAGTCTGTGGGGACCAATCGACCATACAGGTCGCACCTTTCCCCATGCCATCGACCGGTACCGCACCGGTGAGGAGTGTTTTGACCCAGTTGGTTTTTCGACCAACGTAAACCCTAAGAAACTAATTCTAATTCAACCCTAATATCATGTAGGACCTTGTGGTAGCAAGTTTGGATTCTGTGACGCGGAGCAAGCTAGCAATCAAGCGTCAGGTAAGGGAATTAAACCTAAACCCCAATAATTTAATAACAGTAAAAAAATATTGTTAATAATTATGATTCTATGGAATGGTGTTTGTGCATACTCGCATGACATTTTTACTTTTAGTTATTATATTGTTCATGCATACTCGTTATGCTAGGATGTGACTGTTAGACATGTAATTGTTTTCGTTGGTGTATGGAATGGGAAGGGCCTGGGGTCTGGGATCATTCTCACACTAGCACCTTTTCATATCGTTTCTATCTTAGCATACTTGGTGTGGGTAGGGCATCAGGGGGAGGAAGTGGGATTGTGGTCTCCGGCCTAGCCACTAAACTCTAGCTCTATCTCTATGCCGTAGGGAGTTGTGCTAGGATAGGGCCTACTATGATGACATATAGGATTGATTAGTTGCGAGGCCAGTTTGCAAGCCCTCGCCAATAGGGGCTTACGTGTTGGTATGGGTAGGGCATCAGGGGAAGTGTTGGCGGTGTTTGATCCGGACGCTTTAGCTCTATCTCTATTCCATGGTGGGTGCATGTGGGACAACAGTGGTGTTTGATCCATTGGACGGCTTCACACACTCGTGTATAGAGGTGCGGTGGCCACCAATCCTTTCTATAGCACATTGCAAACTTAAAACTATACCATAATGTGAATGTTACTCATGCATGATGTGTGTTGCATTGTTTGATTTTCTTACTGAGCTAAGTTGTGAGCTCACCCTTATGTACACACTATTTTTAGATGTTGATGCAAGCTACACTGAGGAGGATTACATGGACGCTCCAGTATATGGAGGTGTTGCTGCCTTGGAAGTGCAAGCAGGAGAGGACGAGCATGACGCTTCATGCGAGTGCCCTTTCTGCGTATACCTTTAAGATATTTGATTAGTTTATTTTATTTATTTTCAGTTGAATTTATAATTGGGATTTAAGGATAATTATTTATGTTTTGGTACTTTGGATAATTAGATAATTTATTTATCAATAGAAGTACTCAGTTCATTTAATTTAAAACTTCTATTGTATTTAATTATATTCTGATTATGGTTATGTGCAATGGTTTGTATGAGTGGACACGGTCTTATTGAGATCCTGGTGTGAACAGTTGGTTCAGTGACGGTTCACTCACACATCTTGTTCAGTCAGAATTGGGGTGTGACAACTTGGTATCAGAGCTCTTAGGCTCTGTCCAGCAGACCATATTTGCACTTAACTGAGTCAATGATTTGAGATAGAAAAAATTAAAAGCCTTAATAAAAACGCACCTTAAGCACTTGTTTGATGCCTAATTCTAAATAATAAAGAGCATAATGTACTATACTAAAGGAGGAATTAATAAATAGACATGCTCTAGTGAGGAAAACCATAGTGACAAGCAGAATGATCATAAATTTCCATAACAAGTAAGAAGAAAAATTGTATAAACATAAAACATCCAAAGAGTGATAAGTTAATTGTACCACAGGGTACAATCCACAAGCCGGACAGTTACCCTGTTATAATAAAAACCATACTGAGTGGAGAGAAAAATAAAGTGATCTATCATGGGGTTGGGGGCATAGGAGGAAAAGGGTCAGCAATGTCATAGTCACGCTCATATGCGACCCTGAGCCAGTGTACCTGCTCCTGCGTGAGTCTGAGGTTGTGAGAGAGGCACCCTAGGTCACGGTTCATCTCGCGTTGGGCATCCCGAATCTCCATAAACATGCCCATCACGATATCAGGAGGAGGATGGGATGGTCCCGCTGCAGGTATGGGCTACGGTTCCGGTGTAAGAACGTCCTCCATCTGATCATCATCATCCCCTGTCTTTTTTGCATAAGCTGCATTGGCTGCTGCTACTGCTGCTACCCTCCTAAGCGGATGAGGATGAACCTCTAACTCCTCATCACTGATCTGCAGGTTATCCATCTTCATCCGGACAATGGCATCCCAGTCAATGTCTGATGTCATGGTGTCCTCGACTGCAATCTCATCCCTCATATCTACCCGAAGGCGCTGCAGGAGTGTAGTGATAAGCAGGCCATAAGGAAGGTTGCTTATCTGGTTAGGCATGGTAGCATGATGCATGGTCCTGATGATAATGTAAGGGAGATAAACCCGCTCCCTAGTGCAGACACAATAAGTCAGATACTGTGTGAGTTGAGATAACTCACTGTTGTGGCCGCTCTAAGGGATAATATTATGCTGGATACCAATTGGTAGTAATACTGTACCGTCAGCACATGTTAGTCGTAACACAGTGCCTACCATACCATAGGTCCTAGTAATGCACACCCCAGTGTAGAAGCTTGGTGCACAACAAGCAGTGTATCAGGGTGGTTACCCTTATCAGCCACCGATGTATGGGATAGTTGAATCATGGCAGAATGATCCGACAAGGATTGAAGAATATTTTCTGAATATAAAACCTTAAACGTTTCAGCAAAGGATCAAATCTATTGTGGTCATATAAGGATAGGTTTATATAAGATGTAGTGCATTATTGACTTACTCTTATGATTATAGAGGATGCACATACCTGATTCTAATTCTCGTACCTTGACAGAATACCTTCTTGATTCAACTTGTCAATTGGAGTTATAGATGTTATTTCCTTAGAATTAGTCTTGATTATACCAATCTAAGCTATTCCCATGATCGACACCATGAATAGAGACATGAACTGAATGAACATTTAAAGGTTTAATCATTTTGAACATACATCTTTTCAATTTATACCTGATTTATTGATGTACCAAAACTTCTCCAAATTTACTCTTGCAGTGCCTTGACCAACGGCATTATATACTCGATAGAACCTGTAACCATGAGGCTAAGAGCTGTAAATCTCAACTTCTATGTATTTGGACCACCGTGCACTTAACGACCTTTAGATGATGATTGGATTACCATAGGTTTACTCCTGATCCTTTAAACTTAAGTTCACTAGATAAAACAAGTGTTCGTCATTATACTGAAATCGACAGAAGGAAATGAACCACTGTTGGATAAGCATTATGATTCTTACATTTCTCGACATCCATTGATAAGATGTTTAGTTAATAAGAGAATTATTGGAAGGAAGATGATTAAATTCATATTAGATTCTATAGCTAAGGAACCTCAGATGAAGTATGGTCTGTTTCGAGATTTACTGAATAAATGGATATGAGTCATGTCTATATAAGAGTGCATGAGCAAAAAGTGAAAACTATCAAGAGTAGCCAGTAAAGAAATAGATAGCACTCAAGTAGAGTTAAAGATGGCTATATCGGTATGAATTTTGACAAGACAGAAGATTTCTAAAGGCAGATCTAAGAGTAGATACAAGGATGAAATAAAAAATTATGGCATTGATAGTTTTGGATTAGTACAAGTAATACTGAGTTATGCCCAATGTCGAGTGAGATGATTGAGTCAAGACCAAAAGAGTTTGGCTGAATTAATGAATTTATAAGCATATACCCTAATGCTTATAGATAGACTTGGGATATGTAATGAGTAAATAGTCAGAAGATGCTTTTCGAGATATACAAAAGAGAGATCAGGGTAGAACATCAGTGATAAAAGAGATGTAAGCTATTGAGTGTAATATGAGATTTTAAAAATAGTCTTTGAAAAATCATAAGAGATGGAGGAACTAGACAAGCTCTTAAGACCTTTATACCTGATTTCACTAGTTCAAGCTCTTTTGGACTAGATGTTGTAGTGGATAAGTGTTATGAACATTGTCTGAATCATATGGATGGACAGAATTTGGATGCAACCTAAATCGACTTGAGATGGAAGACTTTGACGTCATCTTGGGAATAGACTGGTTGTCTCAACACTCTGCAAGTGATTATGTGCATAGAAGAGGTTATCATTTATGAACAAAGATGGCACATAAATTGGTTTTATTGGAAGCATATTGTTTAGGAAGTGAAAGCTCATCCTCTCTGCACGAAAGGCGAAGAAATGCTTTGAAAAGAAAGGAGTTGAATATATGGTATTTGTGGTAAATGTTACTAAAGAAGCACCACAGATGAAAGATACTGATGTGATGCATAAATTCCCTGATGTATTTCCAAGAGGCTTACCCGGGTTGCCACCTGATCATGCAACCAAATTCGTTATCGACTTATTACCCGGGATGGCACCTGTGTCAAAGGCACCCTATAGAGTAGCTCCTATGGAGTTGAAGGAATTGAGACTCAACTACGAGAGTTATTAGACAAAGGTTTTAATCGGCTAAGTATTGCATCACGGGGAGCGCCAATGCAATTCGTGAAGAAGAAGGACGATAGTGTCAGATTATGTATAGACTACCAGGAAGTAAACAAGCTCACGATCAAGAATCGATATTTACTATCTCAGATCAATGACTTGTTTAATCAGCTACAAGGAGCAAAGGTATTCCCCAAGATTGACCTTGGATGGAGTATCATCAAATGAAGAATTTGGACAGAGATATTTTGAAGACTGCTTTCAGGACGAGGTATGAACATTATGAGTTTCTTGTAATGTCGTTCGGATTGACCAACGCCCCAGCATCGTTCATGGAACTGATAAACTGAGTGTTTCATGACATGTTGGACACCTCGGTCATTGTATTCATTGACGATATCTTGGTTTACTCAAAGGACAAGGAGACTCATGCAACACACTTGAGAGCAGCCCTACAATGGCTGAGAAGGGAGAAGCTTTACGCCAAGTTCAATAAGTATGAATTTTGGCTTAAAGAAGTGGCCTTCTTGGGTCACATAGTATCTGCAGACGGTATCAAGGTAGATCCAAGCAAGATCGCAGTTATAGTAGGATGGGATGCACCAAAATCAATTGCAGAGATTCGTAGCTTCCTTGGATTAGCTGGTTACTATAGAAGATTTATGGAAGACTACTCAAGAATCGCCGTTTCACTTACTAGACTAACCAAGAAAGTAGAAAAATTCATATGGATAGATGAGTGTGAGAAGTGCTTTCAGACTTTGAAGTCAAAACTAGTCTCTGCACCTATCTTGACCATCCCAACACCAGGCTTGTCGTTTACCCTATATACGGATGCCTCAGGGTTAGGTCTTGGATGTGTGTTGATGCAAGGAGAACAGGTGATTGTCTACGCATCAAGACAGTTGAAAGACCATGAGAAGAACTATCCTACGCATGATCTGGAGTTAGCAGCGTTCATTCAAGCAATCAAGACTTGGAGGCACTACCTTTATGGTGAAAAGTTTCAGATTAAGTTGGATCACAAGAGTTTAACTTACCTTTTTACTTAGAAGGACCTAAATATGAGACAGAGGAGATGGCTGGAGCTATTAAAAGATTATGATTGTGACATCCAGTACCATCCGGGTAAGGCAAACGTTGTGGTTGATGCCTTAAGTACAAAGTGGGCATTGAAACTAGAGGCAGGACCTACTACAAACGCTGCACTATGTGCTGCAGCGCCAGGCTCAATAGAGAATGATCAAGAGTATATATTAGAGACTGCAAGAGATCCAGTGGAACAGGGCTTGATTCATAAGTTCACATTGATGTTCGCAGCTTTGAAGATCTCATCGGATCTAATAGATGAGGTCAAAGTAGCAATCCTACAGGATCTACACCTCAAGACTGTGCATGAAGATTTAAAGAAGGGTAAAAGCAACCTTGATTTTACCTTGGATTCAGACAAGGTACTCAGGTATCGTAGACGATTATATATACCTGAGAGTGAGAACTCAAATATCAGAGATAGAGTTATGATAGAAGCTCATTACACCCCATATTCGGTACATCCAGGAAGCACCAAGTTGTATCATGATTTAAGAAGACTATATTGGTGGAGGGGTATGAAAGCGGATGTAGCTCGATTCCTGTTCCAATGTCTGAATTGCTAGTAAGTTAAAGCAGAAAGGCAGATACCCGCAGGTTTGCTACAACCATTACCGGAGCCAGCATGGAAGTGGGATTGTATCACAATGGATTTCATCACTGGCCTACCCTTGACACCAAGAGTGGATGTTGTGTGGGTTATAGTCGATCGACTTACCAAGACAACTCGATTCATCGCTGTCAGACCTCAGTATACCATGGAGAAGCTGGCCAAGCTATATGTTGATAATATAGTCAGACTTCATGGCGTCCCAGAAAGTATAGTATCTGACAGAGATCTCCGTTTTATAACAAAATTCTGGAAAGGATTACAGAAAGCCATGGGAACCAAGTTGAAGTTTAGTACAGCTTTTCATCCTCAGACAGACGGGTAGTCAAAAAGAACTATTCAAATCCTAGAGGATATGCTCCGAGCGTGTGCCCTAGATTTTAAAGGAGCTTGGGACGATAAGCTATCGCTCATCGAGTTTGCGTATAACAATAGTTACCAGGCTACGATCCAAATGGCTCCATATGAGGCACTCTATGGGAAGAAATGTCATATACCTCTATTATGGAATGAGGTGGGAGAGAGAAGGATTGTAGGACCGGAGTTCGTCGAAGAAACTTGTCGAGCGATTGATCAAATTAAGGAAAGAGTGAAGACAGTTCAAGTTCGACAAAAGCACTATGCAGATAACCAACGTCGAGATCTGGAGTTTACAGTGGGTGATAAGGTGTTCTTGAAGATATCACCTGTGCGAGGTCTGAAATGGTTTGGTAAGAAGGGAAAGCTATGCCCCAGGTATGTGGGACCATACGAAATTTTGACCAGACGTGGCAATGTGGCATATCAACTGGCTCTACCACCATCCATGTCAAGCGTTCATGATGTGTTCCATGTTTCTTTATTGAAGAAGTATGTTAGGGATCCATCGCACATCTTGACAGTAGACCCACCAAACTTGACAGAGGACTTGACATTTGAAGTGGTACCTGTGATGCTCACAAGCCGAAAGGTACAACATCTCTGAAGCAAGGATATCCATTATGTAAAAGTGCATTGGGAAAACCAAGATGTAGAAGAAATCCTTTGGGAGGAAGAGAACGCGATGCGAAAGGAATACCATAACCTTTTCAACGAACAAAGTATGAACAAATTTCGAGGCCAAAATTTATTTTAAGGGTGGGGGAGTTGTGAAACCTACATGCAAATTTCGGGGACGAAATTTCTTTTAAGGGTGGGGGATTTGTAAGACCCGCACTCCATGAACCCGATCTAAACCTTTAATTCATGTCGTAATAGGTCTTTCAATCATCACCGGGCCAGACAGGACGAGCGGATGACAATCAGGTATGAAAATAGACCTAAAAATGATATTGTTTCATATCGATCAATGGTACCAATCGACCGGTATGTCTGCGCAGGCAGACTTCTTAGATTCGGAAACAGATCTCTACGGGTCTCACTTCCAAATATCGAACCCTAGGACTTTCCTAACGTAAGGGGACTTCCTAAACTCAATCCTAGTCTATTTAAGGACCCCTAAACCTCCTTAAATTTCTTTCATTGATCCTCACAAACCCTAGAGAGGAGAAAGAGCTAAGGAAGGAGGGAGAGGAACGCCATTGCCGTTGGACGAAGAACACCCTACTTGCAAACCAACGGTAAGTGCTTGAACTTCTCTCTATGTTAAGCGTTATAGAAGGTTAGTCATGAAAGGATCAATACCATGCAAGGTTAGGTATTGATCTAGACCTTTAAATTTACCGTCAAACCCTAATACAGTCGATAAACCCTAGATTCAAGTTCTAGGCTGAAGATCATCGAAACTAGGACTTGAATGGAGTATGAAACAACTCTAACTCATTGCTTAGACCTAGAATGTATAGGATAAACCCTATAATCAATAGGGGGTGACCGACGGAAGGTGAGAACCACGTTGATGGTCTTCCGGAGGCATACCGGTCGAGCATATCGGTCGCACCCTATGCGACCGGTACTGTAACCGGTACCTCTCGGGGACCGGCCGAATGACCATACCGGTTGCACCTTTCCCCACAGTGCCACGATCGGTCTGCACTGTGAGGAGTGTTTTTGACCCAGTTGGTTTTCTAACCAATGTAAACCCTAAGAAACTAATTCTAATTCAACCCTAATATCATGTAGGACCTTGTGATAGCAAGTTTGGATTCTGTGACGTGGAGCAAGCTAGCAATCAAGCGTCAGATAAGGGAATCGAACCTAAACCCTAATAATTTAATAAGAGTAAAACATTGTTAATAATTATGATTCTATGGAATGGTGTTTGTGCGTACTCGCATGTCATTTTTACTTTCAGTTATTATATTGTTCATGCATACTCGCTATGCTAAGATGTGACTGTTAGGCATGTGATTGTTTTCGTTGGTGTGTAGAATGGGAAGGACCTAGGGTCTGGGATCATTCCTCACACTAGCACCTTTTCATATCATTTTTATCTTAGCATGCTTGGTGTGGATAGGGTTTCAGGGGGAGGAAGTGGCACTGTGGTCTCTGGCCTGGCCACTAGACTCTAGCTCTATCTCTATGCCGTAGGGAGCTGTGCTGGGATAGGGCCTACTGTGATGACATATAAGATTGGTTAATTATGAGCCCAGTTTGTAAGCCCTCGCCAATAGGGGCTTACGTGTTGGTATGGGTAGGGCATCAGGGGAAGTGTTGGCGGTGTTTGATCCGGATGCTTTAGCTCTATATTTATTCCATGGTGGGTGCATGTGGGACGACAGTGGTGTTTGATCCATTGGGCGGCTTCACACACTCGTGTATAGAGGTGTGGTGGCCGCCAATCCTTTCTATAGCACATTGCAAACTTAAAACTATACCATAATGTGAATGTTACTCATGCATGATGTGTGTTGCATTGTCTGATTTTCTTACTGAGCTAAGTTGTGAGCTCTCCCTTATGTACACACTATTTTTAGATGTTGATGCAAGCTACACTGTGGAGGATTATATGGACGCTCCAGCATATGGAGGTGTTGCTGCCTTGGAAGTGCAAGCAGGGGAGGACGAGCATGATGCTTAATGCAAGTGCTCTTTCTGCGTGTAACTTTAGGATATTTGATTTGTTTATTTTATTTATTTTCAGTTGGATTTAATTTAAGACTACCGTTGTATTTAATTATATTTTGATTATGGTTATGTGTAATGGTTTGTATGAGTGGACACGATCTTATTGAGATCCTGGTGTAAACCGTTGGTTCAGTGACGGTTCACTGACACTTCTGGTTCAGTCGGAATTGGGGTGTGACACTTATCCTATAGTAAGACTAAATTTTGAGGTCTTAGACCTTATTCTAGGTGACGGCTCTAATTAAAATTTTCAAATATCCCGAGGAAGATGTGAATTTCCTCATTTGTCCCTCACAATGGCTACTCCATTGGAGATATAAACATCAAACTCCTGAATGAAAACTTTCTTTTTGTGTGATTGAATGCTAGCTCTCTTAGGTTACTATATTTATGCTTGTAAATATTTCTTTGAAAGAGAATGGGTACTGTTGCACACGTGGTTAGTTGGGTCTAGGTCATCTGTGCATATGGGTGAAACCCGGTCCAGTGAAGCCATAGCCTTGACGCATACCTTGTAAGGGTCACGACTAGTGAGTGCCTTTGACAATTTTTTCTAGGTCTACCTAGGAAGGCGTCATTCTACTCTACGTCGGTTGATATTTTGTAAAATAGTATATCAAAAGGAATCGAGGGGCCAATAATTCACCACAAATGCAAGATAGGTCCACTCCTCTTCATCAGGTAGTCTTGTCGGTCCTAACCCTGATAGGTCCATTCCTCCTCGTTAAGTAGTCTTGCCGGTCCTAACCCTGATTATAGTCCATGCTTGTTATTTTTTGTTCATCCCTAAACCAACTCGGTAAAATCTACTTAACTATAGCATCCGTTCTCGACACGTCAGAGTTCTACCCCTTTTTTGTCCTTGAATTGTCAACAAGTTCAATTCACTTATTGAGCATTCTTGCCTCTCACTTGTTGAGAGCGTAAAAGATGTATAGGTCTGCTCTACTTTAACTTGGGTGGTTTTTAAACACCCTCCATTAAACAAACTCGATGTGTTGAACCGTTCATCATTGATAGGTCAATCTCAAAAAAACGAGAATATTCCCTTCATGACATAGACACTCTGATTAAGAGGAAATTTACTGGTTCGTTTCACTCATGAATCGCTTTTGCTAACCATCCCTAATAAAGGCAACGGATGAATACATCCATTTCAATCTCTTTGAATTTGGTAATTAAAGTGGCCGGATCTAGCTAACTTTGTTTGGTTGATTCATCCTTGATTGTGCATGTGACTTCTTTCCGTTCTTGTCAGTCTTATACCCTGATAAGTGTCCCATTGACACTAAGTGTTGCTAGTCAAATCAAACTAAACTGTAACCATTTCTTTCCAGTGATAAGAGATCCCGCCACTAAGAAAGTGACTAGAGAGCCTACCCTTGAGCCTATTCATGTCACCTTTTCTGAACCCATAGCAACAATGAGTGATATGTTAAATTTCAGAGAATGCTACATTGTATTTAATTGTTTCTACAATATTACATAGGTGTCTTTATATACAAACTAGATTCAAGAACTAAAACTAACACTATCTGGACACATCATGTAATGATGTATAACACCCCCCTTCAAGTGCAAGGTGGAGAGAAATGCAGCCTAAGCTTGCCAAGTAACACTTTGAAACCCCCAAGCACTTGTGCCAACTTCAAGAGGTTTCTCCAATCAAAGTTGCCTGTGTTGTATGGAGGGATGGACTTCGTATCTGGCACTGAAAGTAGCCCTATTCTGCTGTGTGCTGGTCTGATCACAAATGCAAATTGAGTCCAGTGATATCACTTTGTTACCGACGGTATGATACTACTGGTGATACATTCTGAACTTGCTCTTTGAGACATTGGAGGATCTTGTTCCATAAAGACAAAACAACATTTGGATGTCTGTTGAGAAATTTCATCACTGAGATCTCTTTCATTACCAACCCTAGGGATTCCGCATCACTACATTTGGATGCTCACCATCTGGTTCGGAATTTACAACCTCTCCTACCCACTGAATCATGGATGCACTGTTAGCCAAGTATGAGAAGATGAAGGAAGGCCAAATATACTGAAATCCATGATACAGGAAAAATGCTTGCATCCATTGCTATTGGATTGATGATTTGAATAAAGCTTGAGTAGAGTAGGTTGTAGTAAGCCGAAATACAAATCTAGACAAATAGGAATGAACATTTGAGCTCCATATTTGTCAATGGACTGAGAAGGACAAAGAAATAGATAAAGAACCAGTAACGAAGTAGATCTTGCTGAAAAATTCAAGAACTGGAAAACATTGATAGAAGAAATACGAATGAAGAAAAATTTTAACTAATCATTTGTAGAATCAAAAGATTGAAGATGATACAAAGAAAATTTGACGAAATGGTTTGCCAGAACAAATGAAACAGTGGAAGAAAGACAGAAACAATATGTAGAGGAACAAACAAATATTTCTAGATCTAAATCGTAAACTCAGCAAAGACCATCAAGAATTTCTCAGATCTAAAAACAAATTATACAGAGGAACAACAAGCAAAGAAACACGATACCTCAGATCTAAATAGTAAGTTTAGATCTGGTTGTAAAAAAAATGGAGAACGAGATGATAATCTGGATGGAACAGTTAAAGCAGACTTTAAACTAACTGTCAATAACCATTGAAATAGGGACTCAAAAATCCCAAGAATAGAGAATTAAGACCAGAAAGTAAAATCCAAAAGTTGTTGAAAACTGAAGCCAATGATGGAATTTTCAAGAATGAATGATAAAGACAAACAAAGAAACTCAAGAAACTGAATGAGAATTGTCAAGGAAATGCAGCAGGAAAGATACCAAGAATGAATGTCTGGAACAAATTTGTCAAAACTGAAATCGACAAGCAGGAATGATGGTTTGCTCTGCTCGATGAGAAACTGACCTGTAGTTACCGGAGAAGAAAATCTTGCCAGAAACTAACCTGAATCACAGCCACTGATTCAGTCGGAGAAGAATAGAGCATCAGCAGGAATACATCTGCTGGGACGATGATGGCATCGCATTACAAGAATTGATTGAAGAAAATACCAAGAACAAAGAAAAAACTTCAGATTTAGACAACAGTTGTAGATCTGGAAAAACTGAAGAGAATTAAGGCAAGAGATCAATGAACTATGAACAAGAACTTAAAACCATCAAGAAACTGCTGATTGCAAGAAACTTCAAAAAACTCAGATTACGAACTAAGAACCTGAAATCAAATGCAATAGAACAATGAGAGATCCTCTTGGCAACAAGAGTAGAAGATTCAAACAGAACAGATCTGAAGAGGAACCAGTAAACTATAACAGATCTAAAGAAGAAACCAGATCTGATAAACAAACGAAGAAATGTGAAATACAGGAACAAAACATCGATGATAATCACCGACGAAGGAAAAATTGAGCAAGAACAGACGAACAGATGCAGATCTCCGATGAGAAACGAACGGAAGGAATAACAGAGGCGGACTGAACCACTCTAATACCATGTTAAATTTCAGAGAATGCTACATTGTATTTAATTATTTCTACAATATTACACAGGTGTCTTTATATACAAACTAGAATCAAGAACTAAACACTATCTGGACATGTCATGTAATGACGTGTAACATGATAGTCCAAGGCAAGGCCAGAACTAGATGGAAACTAGCATGACCAAGATGGAAGAGACCATAAGCATGTTGACTGCCATGATAATGAATATGCATCCAAAGCTACAAATTCAGGAGTCAATAACTGAGAAAGCAGATGCATCACCCCCACAAGGATTGGATACTCCTAAGCGAGTCACATTACATCCAATACCCATACTTGAGAGCGAAGAGGGAATTGGGTACAAGAAACCTCGAACTGACCAGGAGTCTCTTGTCATCCGAAAACCGATAGAAGAAGAAAACCTATTCAGAGGTAGATTAAGCCAAGCAGATAAAATATTAAAAGGTATGAATGGGCTGGTAAGCCAAATAGTCAATTTCGAAGGGTTGTGCTTTCTTCCTGTTAAGATTGGAAATCGTCCTGTCGATCTGCGATCCGGAAACCTTACAATCACAAAGATTAGACAAGGGAGTTGAGCGACTAAGCCCCGGGTACACTCCGATGCCTAAGTCAGATTCTCAATGTAAACAGTCAAGTGATAGCCGGAAGCTATCTCCAATTTAAAGAGAGGGAAACATAGAAAGAGTTTGAGTGTATGAGAGATGGCGTGAATCCTCCTTTACCTTGGGGGGTCATCCTCTATTTATAAGAGTAGGCAAGAAGCATGGAGGTACCGGGACTCTTGAAAGTTGTACACCAGTAGGACTGCCAGGTATCGCACTGTGGGATGCCTAAGTCATAGACTCCAAGTAAGAGTAGGAGACTGCGTCATGAATCGTAGTTGAAGTGGAAGACCACAACATGAGTCCTAATTGGAATGGAAGACCGCGACGTGGACAGCTAAGTCCAACTAGTATGGGGTGACAAGTGTCGTCCTATAGAGAAATCTCGTTGGGTAAAGGAGACTTACTGAGTTAGCCAACTGCAAATAAGTCAGAGCAGAATACAGGCCGTGCTTTACAAGGAGACAGACTCTTCTAAAGTATCCCTCAAGGAGTGGGAATCTTCAACTGGTCACTCAACCATTTTCACAGTAGGCCAAGTGCATCTTCCCAGTGTGCACTTGGTTCAAGTAGTGACTCGACCATTAGTACAGTCAGCCTAGTGACTCGGCCTAGTCGACCTAGTGACTCGGCTTGGTACATTCAGCCTGGTACACTCGGCTTGGTACACTCGGCCTGGTGCACTCGGCCTAGTGCACAGTCGGCCTTTTATGAATGGTATGGTACATGTCAGCTTTTTAGTAGGGGGGTATATTTTCCCTCTAATGAAAGAAACACAAAATTGTCTTCCGATTTCATATGGAAATCGAGAAAATTCGACGGGATAGGGGATCCCAAATCCCATCTAAGGTTATTCATTAGCTTATTGGGGCAAAGACATGGATTCACCAATGACAGCTAAGGTTAGCATTCCCGTTTTCACTCACGAGCGGAGCTCATGATTGGTGGGTAAATTTAAGTCCAGCCCACACTCATTCGTGGTAAGAAGTATCAAAAAAATTATCGGATTCCATTCATACAACATAGGGATTGAATACCATCACAAGAAATACAATCAAACCGGCACAATAAAAACGGTCAATGAGGGGATTTTGGGGGGGGGGTCTCAAATTTAAAACCATGGAGATGAAGGAATATACTTGGATCGAAGGAAAATGATGAAAAACCCCTACAAATATTAGGGTAAATGATTGTCATGTTAGAAATATTTCATGGACTTGATTAATTACTAGGCCCATTGACTAGTGGGAGTTTACATTATGGGTGTGTTACGATTGGAAATCATCCCATTTTGGATGTAGGGTCTTACAGACAAATTTAAAACCATGGAGATGAAGGAATATACTTGGATCGAAGGAAAATGATGAAAAACCCCTACAAATATTAGGGTAAATGATTGTCATGTTAGAAATATTTCATGGACTTGATTAATTACTGGGCCCATTGACTAGTGGGAGTTTACATTATGGGTGTGTTACGATTGGAAATCATCCCATCAATCTACGATCCAGATAACCTATAATCACAAAGATTAGACAAGGGAGTTGGGCGGTTAAGCCCTAGGTACACTCTGATGCCTAAGTCAGATTCTCAATATAAACAGTCAAGAGATAGCAGGAAGCTAAGATAGCATGAAGCTATCTCAAGCTATCTCTAGTTTAGAAAGAGGGGAACGTAGAGAGAGTCTGAGTGTAGGAGAGAAAGAATGAGTAAATGGGTGAATAGTGAGATAATTTACCTGAGGGGATCGCCCTTCACTTATAGGGATTGGGACAAAGCATTAAAGTACCAGGACTTTGGGAGGTAGTTCACCAATAAGACTGCCAAGTGTCACGTTGTGGGAAGCTCTGGTCATAGACTCGAGTAGGAGTAGGAGACCATAACCAAGAAGCTAGGTCGGCGGAGATAAGGGTGACAGGTGTCACCATACGAGAGGTCATATGGCCATGATGGTAGGCATGTGTTGCATTAGGAGAAGGACTCCCACACAGCAGTCAAGTGCTCTTAGGACTCTACCCTCCGACCAGGAGACGTATCCTAGTAAGACTATACCTCCGACCAGGTGAGGTATCTTGATAGGACTGTGCCTCCGAGCAGCCAAAGACGAGTGCAACTCTACCACGCCTAATCGGCCTGAGCAATTTTAGGTGTTACGTGTAAGATTTTCACTAGGTGATGTCCCCCCCCAACAGTTTCCCATTGCACTGTCGAATGCAAAGGTTCGATAGTGCAAACATCTTCCAATTGGCCATGCTGAACTGATCAATTGCCTCTTGCTCCTACGGGTGTGCGCACTCTGAGGTGCATGACCAGAAACTGTCGATCAGCCAATTAGCAGTTGCCTGGTTACCCATGCAGTTAGAGCATCGGACGAAGAGGCGAGTAACTGGTGCCAGCTGTCTCCACTAGCCGTTGGAGCACGGAGCACAAAGTGTAGCAAACTCGGAACGTTAGGAGCGGGCAACCGTTGATCCGAGCACACACGAGCAGTTGATTTCATCCACAGTAGGGAACCAACCAACACGTCTCGAGAAGAGGCGCCATAAAGTGCTCCCTACGATCGAGGGTAGTGGGTAGAGCTGTTATGATTGGCTGACGTCAACCTATCATGTTGCATCTGGCACGGTAAACCTCCAGCCACTACAGTGACGACGCATAGACTAGGGTTTTATGAGATCTTTTAGATTTCCAGTCTTATAAATACCAAACTTCAACCTATCTCGACCATTTGCAAAAATCGAAGCTCGAGTATCAAGTGTCTGGTCGGAGGTCCTCCCAATCTTCAAGTTTCTTGCGCTCATGAATGAACTGGTTCGAAACGGGTTGAGACTGACTTAGGTTGACTGAGTTAAACTGATATGGGTTGAGCTAGGTTGGACCAAAACTGGCTTGAACTGAGTTGACTGGATTAATTGGAATTAACTGGGTTTTCTCTCCTTGTCATTTCATGGGTCATTTCATTGTCATCCCGCATGGAATTTTCCGATGGCCTCTATTCTAAATTTTTTACGTTCATTTTGTAGAACATTAAAAATGGGGAATATAGGAACTGGAATCACCTGAATCCGATGTAGAACGGAAAAGATATGCAGCTTTGAAGTTCTAACGATAATTTTGCATGCAAGCTTGCATGGGACCCACTAGTGACTTCTACCCGGGATTTTTTTACGTCCACTTTGTAGAACATCATGAATGAAGAATAATGGTCTTGGAATCATCTGAATCCGATGTCGGATGATCAAGATATGATGATTTGAAATTCAAACAATCCAACTTAGGATAATTTGCATGAAGGCCCCTAGGATTATTTATAATAATTTTATAAACCTCCCTCATATGTATCATCTGACTAAAATGGTCATATCTTCCTCATTTGATATCGAAATTGAGCAATTCTGGTCTCGTTTCGAAGATAATTCTATGACCTACGCATCCATGCAAAATTATAACCCATGACCTTCTTTGTGGACCCATTGAAAACTTCCTCAAATTCACAGACCCATTGAAAACTTGCTCAAATTCACAGTCAAGAATCCAAACTTTCGATCATTTCTTCCTTTTGTTGTCCACACACCAGCAGGACTTTGTTTAGCTGGGATGGCAAAAATGGGGTGCTTACAGATGCCCCTCTTCGACCGAGATTGTGGGCAATTGAGGCCGAAGATAAAAGTGGCCCATTTTTGCATTATTCCGCACTTGATCCGAATTCTACCATTGCTCTCTTGAACCGATGTTGTAACTACTCTCCCCTCTTTTTTTTTTTTTTTTTTTTTTTTTTGTTCACACTGTACAACAAACAATCTGATATGTCAAGCTCCTTGAGTAGCGACCTCATCAGTCCGTAACTTTGGCTCAAGACCGCTCATGATGTAATCAGAATCGCTAAGCTTGAGTAGCGACCCTATCAGGTCCCGTGACTTTGGCTCAAGACCGCTCATGATGTAATCAGAATCGCCAAGCTTCTTGAGTAGCGACCCTATCAAGTCGCGTGACTTTGGCTTAAGACCACTCATGATGTAA
>CM053269.1:90700882-90720625 GCA_028583415.1 Protea cynaroides
AAAACTAAAATATCATAATATGGTTTTGTTAGATTCCTGATGTGTGGGCTTGATCAATTACCTAACCAGTTGTTAAGTGGGAGTTCAATTACTGGTTTGATCGGTTCAGTCTTGTCACATCGGTTAGAGACTACTAACCCGGGCCACCGTGGGAATGGTTCGGGTTAGGGATTGTATTATAAATACAATGATTAGGGTCCCCATGATCATTGGTTTTATCTCTCTGTTGCTCCATACGCCACGGAGGCAAAAGGGATCCCAACGAGGTGTCGGAAGACCCTAATCGAAACATTCAGGAATGCGGGAAACGGTCGAAAATCAATCTACGACAAATGGTATGTGTTCTATCATCTCTTTATTGTCCATTGTATTCTAGTTATCTGTGTGGTGAATTCATTAGGGTTCATGGGAAAACCCATGGGAATAACCCTAACCTGTATTAAAAAAAATTATTACAATTGGTATCAGAGCCACCCACACAGAGCTAGAATCATAGGTAATGGACAATTAAAATGGTAGGAATGACTGAATTGAAAAAAAGGAGAAATTTTTCTCCAAAATTTTTCCCACAAAGTTTAAAACTCTTCAAAAATTTTTCAGACCGCTGCAATTCAAAATAAACTATACTGGGTTGTAGAACTCACAAAAACGATTCGACCGGTGATTACGGTCGGTCGCCGGCGGTAGCCGGACGCGCCCCACGCCGCCGGCGGGCGTGAAAGCCACGCCGCCGGCGTTGGATTTAAAAAAAAAAAATTTGTTCGACGACGCCGAGTCATCGCCGGGTCGACTGGCGCCGGATCGCTAACCCTAACGGGTTTCGTTGGGTTGACTTCGGACCGAGTCTACCCAGCCCACCGCCCGGCCCGACTAGACTCGGCCCGGGGCTGGCCCGGCCCGGTGCCAAGCCGGCCCGCCAATCAAACCTAGCCCCGGGGCCCGGCCCAAAGGCGATTAGAACCAGCCCAAGGCTGACCCGTAAGGCCGGGCCGACCAGGGAACCCGAGTGGGTGATCCGGCACCCAGATCCGTAACCTACAAACGGGTGCCCCAATGACCCGCCCCTGGATACGGATTTTTGACCCGGCAGTTTGCCCCGAAAACCCGGAAAATGTGACCCGGATGAGTATTGGCTGAACCGGCGAGCCTGGTTTGTCTGGTCGGACCGCCGGTTTGGTTCAGATTGCGGTTCGTACCGGTCCAACCTTTTAAGGCCTGTTTGCCTTGCAATTTTTTTACTGCATTCACAATCCGACTTTAAACTGGAATTGTGGGAGCTAGGAAGGTCGGATTGACCTCCGGTTTGTTCCGTTGGATTTGGTTTTCAATGCTCTTCAATCTGGAATAGATATTGATACATTTTGATACATTGGAAATAGTATTTTTCCTAGTTAATGCTCTTTTAGAGCTCGATTTGCAAGTGTTTCACGGGTTTTTCTCAATATTTTTGTATCATAATGATTGTTGAGCTAAAGTGCATATTTATTTGAATGTTTAGACTTATAAAGTTGATTTTTAAAAAACATTCATGGTTATATATATCCCACTAGAGCTGCAATTTGGGATTTGTTCATATCATGGTAGAACTTGGTGGATTCCACCAAAGTGGTATACCTTGTTTTGTCATGATGTATTCAAATTCAAGCGACTGTGTTTGTAAATGCTTTAAAGAATGACAGTGTTCACCTAAGAGTGGCATTGTCCCAGTTTATTCAAATTATGATTTGTACATATTGTGTAAGAATTAGGTGGGACCACTAAAGTGGCAAGCTCAGTTCTATCATGATATGCTCAAATCCAGAACTTATGCATTTATAGATACAGCAAAGAAGGATAGTGCTCACTTAAATGTGACATTATCAAGATTTTCACTTTTGTGGAAGCAGCAAAGAGCGGCATTGTCCACCCAAAGGTGGCAGTGTCAAAGATCATGTAAACTCATGCACATGGATGAAGGATCTTGACTTTAGGAGTTTCATACACCCAAAGGTGGTGGAATTTTGAGAGTCATTATCCCTTCGCAGGTCATGCATAGATAGTAGAAGGACCAGTGCGCTCTTGTCCCAAAGGATAAGGGTGTAATTTTGGTTGACTCTACACAGATAGTAAGAGGACCAGGCGCCTTGTCCCAAAGGATAAGGGTGTAGTTTCGATTGACTCTACACAGATAGTAAGAGGACCAGTGCGCTCTTGTCCCAAAAGGATGAGGGTGTAGTTTCGGTTGACTCTTCAAAGGAAATGGACTTGCATATATTTTGTAAGTTTAAATTATCTTGTGTGTATGTTTGCATTATGTCACACATATTAGAGAACATATAATGATCAAACACCTCATGATGCTGTTCATGGCGGGCCAGTTCTATGAATTGGCATGAAAAAGTGAAAGCTAGTCTAGGAATGCTTAACCTAGTACTCAGCGGAGATTCTATTTTGATCTTTAGGAATATTCAATCCCTAAGATCAGGTAAAAGAAAATTGAAATAAGGAACATTGGAAATAGATGTTCAGAGTAAAATCCAAAGAAATTTTGATCTTTAAAATGGGGTGGAGAGATGTTGTATTCTCAAGGTTGTCTGTACCAGTTTTGATGGTTTAGGATGATAATGGTGTGTGAGGAATAATGGTGTGTGGAAACACAGGTTAGAGCTATTAGCCATCACTAATAAGCTCTGAGATATGTGAATCTCTGTAGGTAACTCATTGGAATATTATAGATGATTCACTTGACTTTCACTTCCTCACCCGAACTGCAGTTAGATCCGGTGACCCATAAACCCAATGGACGAAGATGAGTTGATTTCCTTTACACTAAGAAAGAAATTTCAAAGCAAAGAGAAAGGATTGAATGCCAATGTTATGACGTGTGAGTCATACTCTGACAAATGCAGTAAGTGAAAGGTAGGGTCTTACAGAAAGAAAAACAAATTTTCAAGGAATAGTAAGAAACTTCTGACAAGAAAAATGATTTTGTGGAGCTACAGGAATTCAGAAGAAACATGTGGAAAAGGTTATAACTGAAAGAAAAGTAGGATCATGAAACTTTCGAGTAAGAAGGTAATGGAGATTGGAGACTTAAGTAATAGAAGTAATCCAAACCTATAAGAGTAGCAAAAACCCTTATTTACTCTCTGTAGTTTACTTGGCTATAGAAGTTAGACAGTATATCCTAATTCCATCCTTAGCATAGATATGTAGGACTCTTATCTAATGAAAGACTGTAAAAAGGTTGTAAAGAATAGAATGGAAATCCCTAAAGTTAATGATTTGTTTACTTGTAAGGATGTTTAAGGGGAAAATATTTTTTATTAAAGGATTAAAGACTGTTGGATCTGAAGGAGAATGTAAATTGTTAAGGTAGATTGGGTGATATTGATATACTCCCAATGATTTTAGTCAAATGTTTACAAGTGCTAAAACTTATGACTTAGCATCATGTGGATGAGACTCAATAACAAAAGAGTGACAAATAGATGTGATCAAGAGAACTCGAGAGTGTATTAGCTCATTTAAAGTGTCAATTCTGCAGCCTATAGTATTAATAGGGTGCCATGTAAGTTGGTTTCGTTCAAGTTATCTTCTTGATTGGAACCTGAAAGTAACGTATTTTCATTACACTCGTGGGAGAGTAATTATTTTAAGAGATTGAGTTATCATTTTTGGGATATCCACTCATGTCTGAAGGATTTAACAAGATTCATTGATGATGTTGGTTAGCAGTCACATCCAAGAAACATAAGTTTAATGAAATCACATGTAAATTGTTGTGGAACAATTAGTTGAGGTATCAAAAGTATTATCAGAGTGTAATGAGATAATTATTGAAATTATCTTCATTCAGGTTGATGCATAGCCAAAATATCAGAGCTAGATAAGGCAATGAGGAGATATAATAGACCATGTAGATCTGTGATTTCATCACAAGTTATACCTCAAAAATAGATATTATGGCATTGGACAAGATAAAGATCCCAATAGTTTTAAACAAGTTGTCAATAATGAAATTATTTTTGGATGGTTACCAGTCATAATTGATGTATTGTTATTTATGAACATCAATGAGATTTGGGATTTTATGCTCTTGTCATGAGCGGTGTATTCATAGGCTCAAATGGATATGTAAGAAAATGTGTGATTTCAGTGGGAGAATTGATTGCTACAAAGTAAAACTTGTAGCGAAGTGGAATCACACAAAGAGAATGAAAAGTATAGACTTCAAATCTTTGAGGTCTTAGTTATGCATTTTATTTTGGAGTTGCATCAGATAGATGTAAAGATCGTTTTGATCAAAGAAAATCTGAAAGAAGGTGTTTATAGGCTTTACCCAGAAGGTTTTGAAGTAAAGGAAAAAGAAAATCTATTTTGTAGACTTATAAAGTCAATATGTGTATTAAGCAAGCATCCAGGTAGTGGTACCTATTCATTTCCTAGTCATATATGTTGATGGTTAATCACCGACCAGCAGTGATATGGTTTACCTGTTGAAACCATAGTTTCAATGTCTGATAAATTCGATATGTAGAATGTGTGAGTAAATACCTTTGTACTTGACATTGAGTTTCCTCGTGATAGGAAAAATGAAACTCTGGGTTTGTCTCAAAGGGTATACATTATTCATGTTCTTGAATGATTGAATGTACATGCATAACAGTTAAGTTGCAGATGCTTAAATCAGTAAATGAGACAAATTGACAGAGTTATGTTTAAGAAATGATGTTCAAAGAGAGCATCTGAAGTACAGAGCTTGGTGTATGCTCAAGATTATATTTATTCTCACATAGCCTTTGTTTAGAGTGTATTGAAACATTTTTAGTTGGATTTTGGTATAGCTCACTAAACAACGAGAATATAAAGGTCATGCGGTACTTGCGAGAGGACCAAAGATTAGTGACACTCTTGGCTATTGTGATGTAGTGTTTGGTGATTGCATTGGTGGCATGAATCTCATCTCAGATTTATTGTTATGATGGTAGATGTATCCTTTGAGGAAAAATGTAAAGAAGTTTATCCATGCATCACCCTCTTGATAAGGTAAATTTTATAACTATATGTGAAACTAATAAGTAGCATATCTGGTTGAAGAGTTATCTTTCAGACCTGGAAGGTTGTAAGTTTAACTTAGGCCTATTGAGATGTATTGTGACAGCGGTTTAGCTGTGTTGTTCTCAAATAATAATGTGAAATCTAGTAATTCAAAGCATAATAGAAATCGGATTTCAAATCTCTTTAGGTGAGAGAAAAAGGTCAAAGAATTTATATCATGGTAGAGCACATTCGTTAAACATCTTGATTGCAGATTCTCTGACGAAGGTTTTGTCAAGGGGAGTCTTCGAGGGACTGTATGTTTAATATAGAAATGGTTAATTCATTAAATGTGCTTGGTTAGTGGGAGACTCTTCCCACATTGATAATGATTTATTTCATTATGATTATTTACATTGCCTATAGTTTTGGCATGGATATTTATTACCATGGTTATTTTTATTTCAGCATTCATTTATTGCTATGTTGCATATTCATTGACATGTCATTGACAAAGGCGGTATTTAGCCAAATGAACAAGGCGGTATTAAGCCAAATGAACGGGGCGGTATTTAGCCATAGTTTACGGCGGTGTGCCAAAGTACGATATTGACCAAAAGGGTATGTGGCGGTTTGCTACGGTCAATATCAAGGTTTATTGTCTCTGAGGTTTTATCAAGGAAATTAGTACAATATTAACCAAAAGGGTATGTGGCGGTTTGCTACGGTCAGTATGAAGGTTTATTGCCTCTGAGGTTTTATCAAGGCAATTAGATCGAAGGTTATTCGATCTGGACCCACATGAAATAATATTTTCATGTATACATGTCTCTAGGCGATTCATATCATTAAGTAGACTCTTGTATGTAGCGACGATGGAAGGTAGTACACCGGATATGTTGGAGTATTTTCCATTTGTTGCTCGACATTGGTAGGCTTGATGAGTGGATCAAAGTTTGATGACGGTTTATTATGTAATAGGATTCCATGGCCACACTTTTCGACGGTGGTTTTGTAATTAATCTAGCCCAAGTGGGAGATTGTTAGATTCCTGATGTGTGGGCTTGATCAATTACCTAACCAGTTGTTAAGTGGGAGTTCAATTACCGGTTTGACCGGTTCAGTGCAGTTCGTCAACGGTTAGAGACTACTAACCCGGGCCCTTGTGGGAATGGTTCTGGGTTAGGGATTGTATTATAAATACAATGATTAGGGTCCCCACAGTCATTGGTTTTATCTCTCTGTTGCTCCCATACGCACAGAGGCAAAAGGGATCCCAACGAGGCTGTGGAAGACCCTAATCGAAACATTCAGGGCACAGGAAACGGTCGGAAATCAATCTACAGCAAATGGTATGTGTTCTATCATCTCTTTTATTGTCCATTGTATTCTAGTTATCTGTGTGGTGAATTCATTAGGGTTCATGGGAAAACCCATGGGAATAACCCTAACCTGTATTAAAAAAAATTATTACAGGTTTATCATGTTCATGCGTTCTGGAACAGATTTGAAAAACACAAAACCTAAAACTATTCGCGATAAAATATACCCCTGAAAAGGAGACTGTTTCACTCAACAATGTTCGCGATAAGCTGAGAAGTCCTTCCTGTAGAAGTCCTTCTTAAGTTTTTTTCTTATAAAAGTGTTGTTATGTCTTCTTCTGCACTCAAGTCTTCTTCCCTCAACGCAGCCCTATTCTTCTTCTTTCGACGCCATCGACCTTCTTCTGCAACCCCCGATAGGAAGCTATGTCTTCTCTCTCTCTCTCTCTTCGGATTCTGTGATGGAAATCTTAATTTTTTTTCCCACATTGTTGTTACTGCAGGTTTTTTTTTGTTTTTTGTTTTTCTTATGTTCTACTTCCGTGAATATCCAACGGGAAGATTTCTTTTGTAGTTGATGAAATAGATCTCTACCTTTGAAATTTGATATTAGAATGCCACCTGTGCTGTTTTTTCTGGGTCTTATTGCTGCTGTTGCAAGTCCCTTACCTTACCTATGGCTGGTGTTCTCTGCTGCTTGTGTTATCTGGGTTCTTAGTGAAGATTTCTATTTGCCATTGGTGAGAAGTAAGCAAATATTTCAGGGATAACCACAAATTGAGAAAAGAAAGAAAAGGTTCCGATTTCGGCAACACTATTCTGATTATCTTCCAACCGTGATTCTTATTTTCTCCAAATCCGGTGACGGTTTCTATTTTTCTCCGATCTCGGCGATGGCTTTTGTTCTCTGATCTCGGTGACAGTTTCTATTTTCTCCCATCTCAGCGACGGTTTCTATTTTCTTTGATCCCGGCGATGGATTCTATTATTATTATTTTTTTATTTGGGTGACAACTTGCCTTTCGCCTGAGCGATGTGTGACAACGATCGTATTTTGTGTAAGTTGGGTGGCCCACATGCCACCTGGCCCCACCTATGTTGGATGATTAACATTAGGATCCTGTGACATGTGGCACCCAGATCACCGTCGATCCTTAATGGGAGGAGACGATTGATCTATAAATAGTCCAAGGGTGGGGTCCTGTGTACACTTATGCAATAAGAGAATTTCCATTACGTTCTCTTTGTCTGAGAATAAGGAGTACATAGAAACCCTATCTCCTTCCCCTCTCTCTCTTCTCTTTTTCTTTGTGCAGAAGGACGTATCAGAGTGAATCAGAAGAGGACACATTGGTTGAACGAACACCGGCTGGAACAGATCCCTACACTACGGGTATGTCAAATCTTATTCCGCATAGACATACATATGGGTTGTAGCTTTTGTCTTACATTTGGTATCAGAGCGGTGTTTCCGCCGCTCGTCCACCATGCCCAGATGCTATGGAACATCAAAAAGAATAAAAAAAAAAAAAAAAAATTCTATTGCCGCAAGGGCGAGCCGGATGCGGCTTTACGGCAGCCAGCCTTTGCAGGAAGGCAGCAGAAGTAGACTGCCGGCCGCACTAGGCGCAGCAGGCTAGCCCGCAAGGGCCAGCCGGCCGCGGCCATGCTCAGCCAGCAGGCTGCCGCAAGCTTGCCGTGAGATTTTAATCTCTCTTTTCTCTCTCTCTCTCTCTCTCTCCGGCCGTTTTCAGGTGTTCTAGCGGTGAACGGTGCCCTTGCCGTTTTTTTGTTGGCGACTGCTGGATGTTCCAGCAAGGTCCTCAACGCCGCATGCTGGCTGCCAGAACCTGCAGGCCCACAGACACCCAACCAACAACAATGATTGCTGCTGGTGGCGCTAGTTGCAGCAGGCCAGCCTACCGTAGCCTTGCGCGGCCAGCAACCGCTTGCATAAAATATTGTGTTGCCGGTTGGTAATGGTGGCGGCGATTTTTTGGTTGCGGCGGCGTCGTGGTAGAAGCCGTTACATTTTGAGTTGTAACGCATACGTTCAAAACTTGAATCGATAACAGTCAATATGCAATGACATCTTTTGAAAATTAAATGTTTCTGATGGTTTGTTTGAAAGTCCAAGTTTTTTTTTTCTCATAGTTAAAGCATCCGTTACTGCGTTTTGTTTTTCTAATGGTTAAAGCCCATCATTAATGAGCTTTATTATTGCTTTATGGGCTGACCGGCCCATTTGTTATTTAAAGAATAATAATAAAAAAGGGGTTATTAAATATATGGATTACCCAGATCCGACCCGGTCTAGATAATTTCATCGGGTCGGATCGGCTCAGATAGCCGATCCGAGGACCCACAGTTTAACCCGGATATGGACCATTATGGTTGGACCAGATTGGTTGAGCCAGTACGAACCATTTTGGTTGGGTTTGTTTCCGTTTTGACCCAGACCTTTTGATGAACCAAGTGATTCTGTTATGCTTTTGGTGATAGTTAATATTATTGAATGCGTTTTATTATTTTTCACCATTATATAGTTATGAACCGAACAGCACTGTTTTAGTGACTTTTAAAGACAGAACGTCACTGTATATAGATGTACATAACATAATGATTTATCTTACTGTTTAGTGACATTATAGAATAAACGCCACTAAATATATGAATACAGTAAGGTTGTTATGTCACTGTTTTAGTGACAGTAATAAACGCCATTAAAAATTAGTGTTACATAAAGTAAAGAATAAGCCATTAAGAACTCTTTAAGAATATTAGGCTTATGTTAACACTTATGAATGGTTGTTTAAAGGATGCCATAAATGATTAAAATACCCTTATAATAAAGTTATATTAAAATCAAGAAAACCATTAGGTTTATTTTTAACACATATAAGTGTGTTTTCAAGATGTCATAGATGATAAATATGCCCTTATAATAAAGTTTTGTGTTAAAATCAAGGAAATAATTAGTTTTATTTTTTTAACACATATAAGTGCTTATTTAAGGATGTCATAAAAGAATGAAATACCCTTCTAGTGGTAGGCATCAGAACATTGCATCTTTTGCATTGGGACTGAATATTATCCCCACAGGGAAATATTCTTTTCTTATGTGAGAAGATGGAATAAGGTAGAACGTGAAACTACAAGACAGTGGGAGCCTTCTTCTGCCTACAGGTGTGGAACAACCTTCTGAATTGTAGTGTAGCATTCTAGTCTTATTATTACAGACCTAGACAGATGTAGACTATAATCTTAGCCCACAGGTAATTTTGTAGGATACATCAGTCTGTCACTTAAGTTTGATGTAAATCAACTTAGTGTAAAGTTTCACATACTAAAATTGATTATAAGTTTAGCCCACAGGTAGATTATAATTAATTTTAGTGTGTTACTGATTATTGACGTGGGTTGATATCAGTATAAAGTTGTACGCCAATAAATCTAAACTTCCTTATTGTTGTTTGCAGTTTATAACCAGATTAGTCTCCCAAATGCTTACTAGGGAAAATTATTTAGATTGGAAATAGAAGATTTATTTAACCTTTAGAGTGCATGGATTTGGATATGGCGCTCCGTATAGAAGAGCCCGCTACTCTTACGAATTCCAGTATGCTAGTCTAAATTGCTCATTATGATAAGTGGGAGCGGTCTAACCACTTGAGCCTAATGCTTGTCATGAACAATATCGACAAGAGCATTAAAGGATCAATTCCTAAATGTAAAAAGGTCATTGACTACATGAAGGCAATTGATGCTCAATTTGTGAGTTCAAACAAGATGTTAGTAAGCACTCTATTGAAAAAAAAAAAAAAAAGAATCAGACTCATTACGTTACAATGGTAAGGATGATGTGTGTAACTACATCATGCACATGAGAAATCCTCTCAGTTATGACATCTTAAATTAGGTCACATATCTAGTGACAGAATGAAAAGATTAGTGAATGATGGAATCATTGAGACTCTTGATTTCACTGATCTAGGGTTATGTGTACACTGCATCAAGGGAAAGCAGACTAACAAAACCAAGAAAGGTGCCAGAAGGTCAACTGAACTACTAGAAATCATACATACAGATATCTGTGGCCCATTTTCCACTCCCTGTCTGAATGGTCAGAGATACTTTATTTCCTTCATTGATGACCATTCTAAATTCATGTATCTCTATCTTTTAGTTCATAAAGATGGGGCATTAGAAGCCTTTAAGAACTTCAAGACAGAAGTAGAGAAACAGACTGGAAAAGTGATCAAGATCGTAATATCAGATAGAGGTGGAGAATACTACGGTAGAACCACAGAATATGGTCAAAGACCTGGCCCTTTTGCACGGTATCTTCAAGAGCAAGGTATTGTACCACAATATACCATGCCTGGATCTCCAGATCAAAATGGCATTGCTGAAAGAAGAAACCGTACACTTATAGATGTGGTCAGGAGTATGATTAGTAACTCTAATTTACTTCTGAAATTGTGGAGTGAAGCTCTTAAAATAGCCGTATATATCTTGAACAGGGTACCATCCAAGTCGGTTCCCACAACTCCTTTTGAGTTGAGGAATGGATGGAAACCTAGTTTGAAGCATACTCGCATATGGGGCTGTCAAGCCAAAATAAGAATCTATAATCCACTTCTTCAGAAGTTGGACCCTAGAATAGTCAGTGGATATTTCAATGGCTATTCTAAAACATCAAAGGGTTATAAGTTTTATTGTCCCTCATATAGTCTTACCATTGTAGAGTCTAAAGTTGCCAAGTTTCTAGAGGATGATGACAACAGTGGGAGTATACAGAGTCGAAACATTGAGTCCAAAGAACAAGATGTATCGACAATTCCTTCTACATCTGGTGGTCAGGGATTTATCCCTTTACCAGTGGTAACTGTGGTTCATGAACAATACTACATGTTTGTGATGAATTACCACATTAGGATACACCACATCAGGAACCAGTTGTTGTTTGAACCTGTGGTCCAGAATCAAGAAACCAATCCTGAACCACAAGTTTTAAGGAGATCATCGAAAGAGAGAAAATCGGCAATCCCTTCAGATTATGAAGTGTATATCCAAAACTGTGAAACTAATATTGGAATAAGTGATGATCCGATATTATTTTCACAGGCTATGGGTTGTATAGATACCATTTTATGGCATAATACCATGAAGGATGAAATGGAATCTATGTCAAAGAATCTAGTATGAGAACTTGTAGAATTGCCTAAGGACACCTCTACTGTAGGGTGTAAATGGGTTTTCAAAACTAAAATGGACCCACATAGCAATATTGAAAGATACAAGATTCGACTTGTAACAGAAGGTTATAATCAGAAGGCTAACATTGATTATAAAGAAACCTTTTCGTCCGTGTCTAGAAAAGATTCTTTGGGGATCATTATGACACTGGTGGCTCACTATGATCTTGAGCTGCACCAGATGGATGTCAAGAGGACATTTTTAATGGTGATCTGATTGAGGAGGTATACATGGATCAACTTGAAGGTTTTTACTTCGGATAAAGGTGATCATCTAGTATGCAAGCTTAAGAGATCCATATATGGATTGAAACAAGCTTCCCTATAGTGGTATTTGAAATTTGA
Organism: Protea cynaroides; assembly: GCA_028583415.1. NCBI lineage: Eukaryota > Viridiplantae > Streptophyta > Magnoliopsida > Proteales > Proteaceae > Protea > Protea cynaroides. The sequence continues at coordinate 90,712,827 of CM053269.1, forward strand.
TAGCACGATTACTTCCTACGGTTTTATGGAGAATCGAGCTGATCAATGCATTTACATAAAGATCAAGGGAACTAGTTTCACCATACTTGTATTATATGTGGATGGCATTCTTATAGCTAGCAATGATTTAGGGATGCTACACGAGACTAAATATTTCTTGACCCCCAAAACTTTGACATAAATGATATGGGTGAAGCCTCCAATGTCTTAGGCATAGAGATTCACATGGACAGGTTTCTTAAGACCTTAGGACTGTCCTAGAAGGGTTATAATAACAAAGTTTTAGAACGGTTCAAGATGAAGCAATATTCATCAAGTGTAGCACATGTTGTTAAAGGCGACAGACTTAGTCTGGAGCAATGTCCGAAGACCAATCTGAAATAGCAGACAATGCAAAATATCCCTTATGCATCAGTAGTAAGCAATTTGATGTATGTTCAGTCTGTACCGGACGACATCTCATATTCAGTGGGAGTATTAGGTAGGTTTCGAAAGAACCCTGGTTTGCCACATTGGACAATAACAAAGAAAGTACTGAGGTAACTACAGGGCATCAAGGATCACATGCTCATATATAGACATGTTGATGTTTTGAAGTTAATCAGTTACTCAGATTCAGATTTTGCTAAATGTGGAGATACAAGGAAATACATTTCTGGCTTCATTTTTGTTTGTTAGAGGAATAGTGTCTTGGCGCAGCGTAAAGCAACCTAAGACAGCTTCTTCTATTATTGAAGCAGAAGTGGTGGCGTGCTATAAAGCAATTTCTCAGGCATTATAGTTGAAGTAGTTTATCACAATTTTGAGGTCATAAGTTTTATTGAAAGACCTATAAGGATCTACTGTGATAATACTGCAGAATCACGCTCTCTAACAACACATGCTCAGGTGAGTCATTGCCGACACATTGAGATAAAGTATTTTGTTGTTAAAGAATACATTCGAGTTCGTTGCGTTCAAATAGAACATATTGATACTAATGATATGATAGTTGATCTTTTCACTAAAGGGCTTCCGCCCAAGGTGTATGTAGTTCACGTGGATCATAAGGGGCTATGTAAATCATTAAGTTTTTTTTTTGAATGTTTTATTTATGATATTGCAATATAAAGTTTTGACGACTCGAAATAAAGTTATTTTCTGTCATTTATTTTTGTTGTATACATAAAGTTTTGTAATGACAGATGCCTATAAAGTTTTCTAGGCAATAAAGTTTGACCCTTGAATCGATTATTGAATTGATTCTATAAAGTAGGGTAGTCACAATTGAGGTTCATCATAAAATAAACAATCTATTGTAATACATGGAAGGGAGTGTTTCCATTGTACTTCAATACTGGGACATGTACCGCCATGATTCATGGGTTGGGAGTTTTATTATGAACATAAAGAACAAGTCCATAAAGAAGGATCCGAAAATTACTGTATGGCCATACATCATGTTAATAATCATAAAGTGGCTTGCCGTGTGGCAATATGGGCCAAGTGGGAGAATGTAAGTTGGGTGGCCCACATGCCACCTGGCCCCACCTATGTTGGATGATTAACATTAGGATCCTGTGACATGTGGCACCCAGATCACCATCGATCCTTAATGGGAGGAGACGATTGATTTATAAATAGTCCAAGGGTGGGGTCCTGTGTACACTTATGCAATAAGAGAATTTCCATTACGTTCTCTTTGTCTGAGAATAAGGAGTACATAGAAACCCTATCTCCTTCCCCTCTCTCTCTTCTCTTTTTCTTTGTGCAGAAGGACGTATCAGAGTGAATCAGAAGAGGACACATTGGTTGGACGGACACCGGCTGGAACAGATCCCTACACTACAGGTATGTCAAATCTTATTCCGCATAGACATACATATGGGTTGTAGCTTTTGTCTTACATTTTATTCCTAGTGACATTGTTTGAAGGTTTTCTTTTGATTTCCAGCAACACTGATGTTTCGTACCTATGGCTTTGATTTACGGTGACTTCGAGCATTCTGTTTCATTTTGGTCTTGATTTCCTATGACATCGGTATTTCCACATCTTTCTGGTTTTGCTTCTCGATGACATGTTTCTATGATTTTTTTTTATTTCTGCCAGCGATCGTGTTGTGTTCTTGTTGACACTATTTTTTCCAACTGTGATCATGATTTGAACATTGTGTCTTTTTGGCGAAATCACAAGCATCTCATATCGAGTTTGACATGTTAGGACTTTTTAGACATCTCTTTAGGGAGATTCATTTGGTTCTCTCTGCTCATATGCTACTGGGTATGGTAGAGGGATTCTAATCTTGAGTATTTATAATACTAACTCAAACTTTACATCATTCTCACAATGAATCAGGTTGATTTATCTCTAACTCGTGACAGACCAAAACTGGTCAAACACCTTGTTAAGGGGAAAAAATATCACCCAAAGAAAATCTTACACGTGGCACCTAAAACCGCTTAGGCCGATCAGGCGTGGTAGAGTTGCACTTGGCTTTGACCGCTCAGAGGCACAGTCCTATTGAGATACATTTCCTGGTCGGAGGTATAGTCTTAGTAGGATACGTCTCCTGGTCGGAGGCTAGAGTCCTAAGAGAACCTGACTGCTGCGTGGGAGTCCTTCTCCTAGTGAAATACGATGCCGACCGTCATGACCATATGATCACTCGTATGGTGACACCTGTCACCCTTATCTCCACTGACCTAGTTTTCTTGGCTATGGTCTCCTACTCCTACTCTGAGTCTATGACCTGGGCGTCCCACAGTTCGACACCTGGCAATCCTATTGGCGAACTACCTCCCAGAGTCCTGGTATTTCAATGTTTGTCCCAATCCCTATAAGTGAAGGGCGATCCCCTCAGGTAAATTATCTCACTATTCATTCGTTCACTCATTCTTTCTCTCCTACGTTCAGACTCTATCTATGTTCCCCTCTTTCTAAACCAGAGATAGCTTCCTATTATCTTTTCACTGTTTACATTGGAAATCTGACTTAGGCATCAGAGTGTACCCAGGGCCTAGTCACCCAACTCTCTTGTCTAATATTTATGATTGCAGGTTATCTGGATCGCAGATCGATGGGATGATTTTCAACCGTAATAGTTAGGCACCACTGTGGGGCCCTAGATTGAGTTTGACGAACAGTGTATGAGAGAATTCAATCATCATTCCATAGCTCACCGATGAACACGTGCTCAAGCTACAAAAATCTCAGAGGAGGTAAAGGAAGATAGTGACGCTAGCACCGCCACAGAGCTCCAAACCTGAGCCAGCGTACACCCCTCCAGTTACGCCGCCAGCGCCACCTCCACCGGTGCAACTAGCACCACTGGCTCATCAGTATGTGACTCACGAGCAGTTTGAAGTCCTAAGTCAATAGATCACATAACTAACTCAGGTGTTGCAGGACACTCGACCTATCAATATGGGTATTGGAATTGGAGCTATGAATCCCCCTCCAGTCTTCGATCCAACAACTACACCAGCCGCTGCTAACTCAACCACTGCACTCTCAGTACATGCCCGACTTGATCATGGCCGACTTGATCGCAGCCGACTTGCTCACGCCTTGGGTTTTACCATCTTTCGACTTGCTCACAATCAACTTGCCATCTTTAGGCTTGCTCGTGGCCGACTTACTCGAGGTAGACTTGCCATCACGGCCCCAAAAGTCAGGTTCCTCAAAAGCCGACCAGTGCCCTACTGACTATAAAAGATCTGACCAGCCGGATCAAACTCATAACAACGGCGACACAAAGAAGCAAAAGTCAAGTAAGAACTAGCTAGAGAGGCACCCCTATAAAACTTTCGACTATAACATGTCGCTCACAGACCCATGTTAAAAAGCCTTGATGTAATGAAAGGTGAAAGAAACTGAGCCCGTTAGGGGCACCTGCTCAGGTATAATTTTCATTCAAATTTTTTAGTACAGTAAATCACTGTGTCAGCAACTATAACACAAGCCATTCTATTCGACTTATCCAAGTCCATCAGTAGACTTGGATAGCTCACGCTTAAGATAGCTTATGCCATTCCATTCGGCCAACTCAAGTCCTCTATCAGATTTGAACAATTTATGTCGTTTCATTCAGCCTATCTAAGGGCTTGGATAGAGTATGCCGTTTCATTCGGCCTATTTAAGTTCACCAATAGATTTAGCTAGTTCACGCCATTTCATCCAGTCTATTCAACTCCTTTAACTTACTTGAGCATCTATGCTGTTCCATTCGGCTCATCTTACGACTTGAAAATCTATGCCGTTCCATTCGGCTTATTCAAGTCCTCCAGCTGACTTGATAGTTAATGCCATTCTGTTCAGTTACACATCCCTGAATCTGCCTGTTCAAGTCCACAAGCAAGCTTAAGCAGCACGTAGACCATACCTGAATCTGCCTGCTCAAGTCTATAAGCAAGCTTGAATAGTACATAGGCCATACTTTAATTTGTCTGCTCAAGTCTACAAGTCTACAAGTAGACTTGAGCAGTACACAGACCATACCTGGATCTGCCAACTCAAGTTCACAAGTAGACTTGAGTAGCACATAGACCATACCTAAATCTGCCTACTCAAGTCTACAAGCAGGCTTGAGCAGTATGTAGACCATATCAGAATCTGCCTGTTCCAAGCCCACAAGGTGACTTGAGAAGTATGCAGACCATGTCTGAATCTGCCTGCTTAAGCCCACAAGTAGACTTGAGTAGCATGCAGACAATATACACCTCCACTTATGGCAGACCACAAGCAGACTTAGGTAGTTCATAGACACTATTGAGAGTTTATGCCATTCCATTTGGCCTACCCAAGTTCACCAACTATTCATTTCTTTCACAATTGGAATTAATGGCTATGTTTTAAGAAGTCCAATGTTAGTTGCCGAGTTGCCATGCCACTTCCCTACATTCGGGATAACGATTGAGCCGACTTGGTTTGTCTCTATTTGTACGTCCCCACCTTCGGGATAATGGTAGAGTCGACTTGGCTTATCTCTTTGCACCTCTGAATCCACAGTATCTGTAGACCCCCAATAAAAAGCTGACACGTGCCATACCATTCATAAGGCCGATTGTGCACTAGGCCAAGTGCACCAGGCCGAGTGTTCCAAGCCTAGTGTACCAGGCTGAGTCACCAAGCCGACTGTACTAATGGCCGAGTCACCAGTTGAAGTGAGTGCACACTAGAAAGATGCACTTAGCCGACTGTGCAAATGGCTGAGTGACTAGTTGAAGATTTTCACTCCTTGAGGGATACGTCAGAAGAGTCCGTCTCCTACAGAGCACGGCCTGTATCTGGCTTTGACTTATTTACAGTCGATTGACTCAGTAAGTCTCCTTTATGCAACGAGATTTCTCTATAGGACGATACCTGTCACTCCGAACTAGTCGGACTCAGTCGTCCACATTGCAGTCTTCCATCTGACTAGGAGTCATGTTGCGGTCTTCTACTTCAACTAGGACTTAGGATGTAGTCTCCTACTCCTACTTGGAGTCTAAGACCTAGGCATCCCACAGTGCGACACCTGGCAGTCCTACTGGAGTACAACCTTCAAGAGTCCTAGTACCTCCATGTTTCTTGCCTACTCTTATAAATAGAGGATGACCCCCCAAGGTAAAGGAGGATTTACTCCATCTCTCATACACTCAAACTCTTTCTACGTTCCCCTCTTTTTAAACTGGAGATGGCTTCTGGTTATCTCTTGACCATTTACATTGGGAATCTGACTTAGGCATCTGAGTGTACCCGAGGCTTAGTCCAACTTTCTTGTCTAATATTTGTGATTACAGGTTATCTGGATCATAGATGGACGGGATGATTTTCAACCATAACAGTTTGGCGCCTACCGTGGGGTGCCAAACAGTATTAAACATTCTCCCCCCGCCATTCCTTTCAACTGACTTTGCCTACTCAGATCTACAAGCAGATCTGAGTAGCAAGCAGACCATGTTGACTCTACATACTCATATTGTCACACCCCAATTCCGTACTATTCAGAATGGTGTGATGAACCGCTAATAAACCAACGGTTCAACCAGGATCTCAAATCGGCTGTGTCCGTTTGCTTAAACCATACACATCCACAATCATAATCAGAGTAAATAAACAATAGCAGAAGTCTTATATATTAAATGAACTGAGAGTCTAACTGTGATAAGGTAAATAAATTATCCAATTATCTCCAAAAGGACTAAGACATAAATTAAAATAATTAAATCAATTACATTGTCTGTATAACTTAAACAAAATCTAATAAAAAACACAGGAGTTGCACTCGCATGATGAATCATGCGACTCCATCATCACTTCTGCCTCCATTGTCGCCACATGCCCGTATGTTGGAGCATTCATATAATCTTCCACCGTCGTACCTGCATCATCAACTAAAAATATTCGAATTCAAAAAGAGTGAGCATACATCACGGCTCAGTGAGCAAATAAAATAATGCAACAAACATATGCATGCATTCAATTCATATCTGTGGTCTGGTTCATAAGTTTACAATGTGCTATAGAAAGGATAGGTGGCCGCCGCACCTCTATACACGAATGTGTGGAACCGCCTAATGGATCAAACACCATTACTGCCCCCACATGCACCCACCATGGAATAGAGATAGAGCTAAAGTGCTTAGGACCGTACCGCATTACACTTCCCCTAATGCTCTACCCATACCAACACGTAAGCCCCTATTGGCGAGGGCTTACAAACTGGGCTCGCAACTAACCAATCCTAATGTCAAACAGTGGATCCAAGGCCTCACCCCAGCATCCCTCAATACATCCATAGAGATAGAGCTAAGGCCCCCCGACAGAGTTAGAGACTACACGGTCCGAGACCACCTCCCCTGATGCCCTACGACGTAATAGTTCTGTTAAAGTAATGGTGATACGACGATGTTAGTGGACAAGACTTGAGTAGAGAGAGAGCTAGAGTCAGGTGACCAGGATGAACCACAATGTCATGTCCTTCCCCTAATGCTCCACTCGCATCAAGTACACTAACCACACACATACATTCACATGCCTATTCCTAGCATCATCATCATCATCATGTTATAATAAACGAAATTAAATAGGCATCAACAATAATAACATGAATAGTGGATGACATGTGATATGCACATTACAATCATACAAGCATAGAATCATTCACAGTATTGGACTCAATAAATGAAAACAGTTTATTATTAACCAATTAGTTTAGGTCTTGTTCCCTCACCTTTGATTGAGCGTAGATCCTCGTTCAAGCTTTATGAATCACTTTTAAATCATTAGAATGACTTAACAAGTCGATAGATTTTAATTATAATTAATTCCAATAGATTTAGATTAACTGAAATCGTAGGGTCGCAGGTAGGGTAGCACCTAGGGTAGCAGTTTCTGTGACCCTAGGGTGTAGGATCGGATGTGGGTCGGATACCATTCGACCTTACGTGCGACCACACCCTCCCTGGGACTTCCCGAGGGCATGTGGTCGATCCTGTGGTCTCGTAGGGTCGGATATCATTCGACCCTACGTGCGACCACATGTATTCTGAGTTGACCTTTCATTCTAAAGTCCATTCCTTCACGTTTGGATCCTTTGGCTTACTTTCATGGTCCATTCTATGATTGTTCTATGGCTCAAAACTACAAGTTATACACTATTCATAGTCCATAATGATTTTCTCCATGAAATCTCTTGAAACTTGTCCATGGATGGTGTAAGCACCCCATTTTTGCCATCCTAGCTAAACAAAGTCCTGCTGGTGTGTGGACAACAAAAGGAAGAAAGGTGATCGAAAGTTTGGATTCTTAACTGTGAATTTGAGGAAGTTTTCAATGG